>PVJI01009818.1:0-63490 GCA_004026765.1 Micronycteris hirsuta | reverse complement strand
CCCACCTCCCTCCCTTGCTTCCACCCTCCCCCTTGGTTTTGTCCATGTGTCCTTTATAGCAGTTCCTGAATACCCTTGTCCCCATTATCCCCTTCCCCCTCCCCTCTGGTTACTGCCAGAATGTTCTAAATTTCAATGTCTCTGGTTATAATTTGTTTCTCTGGTTGTATTTTGCTTGCTTACCTCAGAAGCGTCTTGGCTGTGACTGATCTGAGTTCCCCGGTAGCTGATCTGGCCTTGGTGCCTTCTCTCATGATTCCTTATATAAAACCCCTTAACATTTCATATAGTAAAGGCTGCATGATGATGTACTCCTTGAACTTGACCTTATCTGAGAAGCACTTTATCTGCCCTTCCATTCTAAATGACAGTTTTGCTGGATAGATTATTCTTGGTTGTAGGTCCTTGCTTTTCATGATTTGAAACATTTCTCTCCAGCCCCTTCTTGCTTGGAAGGTCTCCTTAGAGAAATCTGCTGACAGTCTTATGGGAATTCCTTTGTAGGTACGTTTCTGTTCTGTTTTTAAAAACATCCTCAACCAAGAATATGTGTTCGTATTATTTTAGAGAGAGGGACAGAGGGTGAGAGAGAGACATTGAGAGACATAGATGTGAGGGAGAAACATCATTCGGTTGCATCCTGTATGCACCCCACCTGGGGATCGAACCTGCCAACTATGTATGCGCCCTGCCTGGGGATCAGTCCTGCAACATTTTCGTGCATGGAGTAGCGCTCCAACCACCGGAGCCACCTGACCAGGACCTTCCTTCTTTCTTAAAGATTACAGTTTTATTTTCTGGTATTTTCCTTCCACCTGAAAAACTTCCTCTAGCATTTCTTGCAGAGTAGGTCTGATGCTGACAAATTCTTTTAGTTTTCCTTCATTTGAGAATGACTTTATTTTGCTTTCATTCCTGAAATATATTTTCACTGGATAGAAAATTTGAGTTGATAGGTTGTTTCATTTTTTTTTTTTTTTTTTGCTCCAGGACTATAAAGACATTACTTTTCTACTTTCTGATCTCTGTTATTTCTGGGGGGAAATTTGAATTGTTATTCTCCATATAAAGTTTCATTTTTTCTGGTTGCTTTCTATGTTCATTAGTTTAAATATGATGTATGCAGGCATAGTGTTCTTTTTTAATTTTATACTGTTTTGGGTTTTCTGAGCTTCTTGAATCTGTAAACTTTATATCTTTTACCAAATTGGGAGAGATTTTAGTCATTGTTTATCAAAATTTTTTTTCTGCCGCAACCTCTTTTCTCCTGAGATTCCAGTGACATATGTGTTAGATCTTAGGCATTTTCCCATATGTTCCTGAGACTCTGTTCATTCTCTGCAATCTTTTTACTCTTTATTTTTAAGACTGGGTCATTTCTGTTGATCCGTCATTTCTTTGACTCTTTGTCTTTTGCATTCTGCTATTAAACCCATCCAGTGAGGTTTCAAATTTCTGTACTGTGGTTTTTAGTCCTAAATACCCACTTAGTTCTTTCTTAAAGCTTCTACTTTTCTACTAAGAATTCCTGTCCCTTCATTTCCAGTCTGTTTTCTTTAATCTCATGTAGCATAGTTATAATATCTTGAAAGTATTAACGTTTTAAAGTATTTATGTAAAGTTCTACTGTTGGGGCCGCCTCAGGATTGATATTTGTTGAATTGATCACACCTTCCTAGATGTTTTTATGGCCGGTATTTTTGTGTCTAGGACATTGTGGATATTATGTTGTGCAGCCTCAAGGTCCTGTTACAATGCTCTGAAAAATGTTGAAATTTTTGTTTTAGCAGGAAGTCACCCTTTTGGTTCACACTGTAAGTTCTGCCTTAGCTTCTGTGAGAGGTGGTACGAATCTCAGTTCTCTGGGTCTTTGTTATCCTGATTTGCATCGTCCCATTCCCGTGCAGTTCCAAAAACCTGTGCAGGTGACGCAGATCTCAGTTCAGTTCTCTAAGCCTTTGCTGTGCTGGTCTGAAGCTATCCCACGCATGCATATCTCGGGAGGTGAACTGAGCCTTTTGGGGGTTTGTATACAGGTTAGAGGATCACATTCTCTGGTTTTCCTCTGTTCAGAAGTCCCCCTGTCCTTTTTGGCCTGCAGGGACCCCCTTTCCTGGTTTCTCTATAAAATGGGGTTTCTTTGCCCTTCAGACAGGCTAAAGCCTGATGTACTTTCTTACTGCTCTGGGACTAGGGCGACTCTTTGGGCAAAGCCACAGGAGTAAAAAAACAAGATTGGAAAACTACCTCCCCACAAAGGGTCACATCTTCAAGTTTTGACTCCTCTCCTTAATCCTTAGTTTTTGTATTTTTTAAATTTTTCCCAAAGGGTTTTTGTTTTGTTTTGTTTGTCTCATAATAAGTAGGAGAGGGGTGTTGTAGCAGGTTTACCCTGCCCAGCACATCAGAAGTATCTTTTAATATATGCATCGACAAAGAGAACAGAGAATACCACCTCCTTACTGCATCCTCTGTGCAAGCAACTGGAGCTATGAATAGTTCATTTTAAACATCTGGTGTTTGAACAACAAGATTGGGGTGTTTGGGGACTGGGACTTTTACAATTACTGAGGATCTATAATGCTGCATTATTAACCTATAGGTACCGGGATCTCCCTTGTCAGATGATTCGGAGGCTGAGTTGCCTCGAATGGAACACCAGTACTGAATGTCAATTTGGTTCTGAACTGGGTAGGTTTGCTTTCTCATATTTGAAGCTGTGTAACCTTTCATGGGAAACATGTTGTATATTTGCATTGCAATGTGAGAGAGCGAGATAGAAACCTACAATAGAAAGATTTTATGTAAAATATTTGGTGGCGTGTATTCCCCCTGTGCTTTTAGATGCTGCTCTAGTACTTGAGATGCAACTTGGAACAAAAGTGCTGATATCCTAGGAGGAGATATATATGGCTTTGATCGTTCACTTCTGAACTGAACTGCCTGCGTCTTCTGAGAAAGGTCTTGCAGAAGGAAAGACAAAGATTTCCAGGTGTTTTAAAGGAAGATTAAACGAGTGTCCCTCCCCAACTGCTATCCTATCACCTTTCAAGTGACTGATGCTATTTCAAGTTATATCCAATGCAAGAATAGTGATATATGGTTCTTGTTACTTGAATATATATTTACTATTAGTAGATTGTGTATTTAAAGTTACCCAAGATTAAAAGTAAGTAAAAGAAAAGGAGAAAGAAACATGTAAGAGTTCATGTTACTTGTGCATCGGACTTTATGTGTTATCTGTGTTAATGTGTACATTTATGTAGGAGTGTGTTTGGTGGGTGTGGATGCTGTAAACTAGAATCCATTGAAGAAAATGAAAAAACTAGGATCAGTCAGAGAAAATGTTTCCTTTACCTAACTTAACTATAAAAACACATTTAAGAATCTTGCTTGTTTCTAGGCTTTTAGAAGATGTGTAACTGCTCTATATGGATAGATGTATTTCTTTGGTTTCTATGATTGTTGTTGGTGTTTGATCAGTGCATTGTGGGAATCTGCCTCTCTGCTGATCTTCTGAGAGCCACACTAGTGCAAGTTTCACAAAGAAACCTTTTTTTTCTAATGACTTAGTATGGCTGACACTGGGTACTTGTCTGCACTGTAAGATTCTGGTGCTAATGTTCCCGTGTGCTGGAACGTGATTAGAACAAGAGTGGTAAAGGAGAATTTTGTGGGTATCCCTTGCAGTTGAATACTTAATCATTGACAAAAGAGGTATATATACAAAATTAGGAGGTGAGAAGCAGGGTTACCAATTGACTAGGACTCGTTACTCCTGTCCGGGCCAATTGCTACTGAGCTCCCCTGCTGAGGAGGCTTTGGGCAGGGGCTGTCTGTTGTTAGGAACGTCACTCCTGTCCACTTGTGGTGTGAGGGAGATGGTAGACAGAATATCTATATAAAATCCCTGAGATATTCCTGTCTTTTTGTTTCCTTAAACACTTAGGCCTTCTGAAAAGCTTTTAACCAAGGTGCAAAATTATTAACCTACAGTACACACATCTTTTTTAATGCTCTGGTCCACAAGTTTTAGGTGGGAGAGCTAAATCACTTTGGCCCCAGGTTTTTGGTTTCTGGGTCTCCAGTCATGCTCCACATTTATCATTTTAGAGAAGGGGGCCAGGATTTGTGTGGGTTTTTTTTTTTTTTTTTGCCTTAACCAATTAATAGTGTGTTCTTTTCCCTAAAAGATATTGAGTAGAACTTAGACCAAGAATTTAACTAGCACTTTTCTCTATTACTTACCCTGTAGAGCTCAATATTGAAATTCTAAATATAGTTACTGGAGCCTTGAAAAAAAAAAAAGTAGGATATTTGGGAGGCAAAATAAGGGGCTGTAATGTAAAAGTCTATAGATGGATCAGTTGACATTTGATCTTGATTTTGAAGCTCTGTCTTTAATCTCTGTCCCGGTATTCTACAAGACCAGGTACAGCTAACAGACTGAACAAAGTCAGTGCATAGCTGGGCATTAATATAGGCCTCACATTAAAACATTATTTTTACTTTGAAAAATGTTGCCCACAGCCACCACAACATAAAAAGCAGATAATACGTAGAAGCCAAGGGGCTGTCCAGCTGATTTCAGTGTCATTTTTATTTAAAGATCGGTGTGAAAATATCACCTCAATGCCTGAGGGTCTAGGGTCAGTTACATTTTCATTCTATATTTGCTTTTGGTATCTCTTATCCATTAAAAAATTTTGTGAAGTTTAGAATTAAGAAACTAAAAATTATTTACTATAAGTCCAAGTGGGGACCTGAGGATCATATCTGGTTAGAAACTTGGAAGAACTCCTTGAAAAAGAAGATTTTGCAAGCTGGGGCTATAGACACTGAACTAAAATAATCCTATTTTTTTTGGTTTAAGATTGCTTTGTCTTTCCTCACAAGGATATGATTAAGTCACATACAAATAGGAAATATGTATATGAACTTGTTAGGGAAAATGGGCTTGCTGTGTGTATGTATGTTTTAAAATTAATAAATATTACATGTTATTGAGCTCCATAATTTTTGTTTGCATTTATTTAATTAATAGACTATAAACAATGCATATAACACTATGGTATTTAACAAAGATGTTTGAAATAATCTGTTCATTCTTTGGGGGCAACTTTGGAGATAGGGATGGTAAGTTAATTTTTTTGTGCAGGCAGTGATACGAGCGGTCTGTTGTGAAGTCTGTGAAGTGATAGGTCTGTGAAGACTACCTGGTGAATGTTGGGTCAGACTGAGGCCTAGAGCCTGGCTCTCCTGGCAGGGGATCCCTTCCTTGGTTAGAGTGGCTGACTTCTCATTGAAATAGAAACAGAGCTGTGTTGTCCTGTGTGACTCTGTCATTATTGGTTTCTTTATCTTAATTGTGCTTCAATATAAGGCTGGATCTGTAGTCAGCTGTGAGTCAGATTAGACTGAAAAATGTGGTTGATTTATTTCCTAAGCCCTCCTCTACACAACCTAGCCACTGGCCTAGAATTAGAGATGCCAGGGTTACTGCCCCTGAGGCTTTCAGCCTAGTCCTAGTGAACTGGACTAAGTGGGTTTTTCTATGTTGTTTCTCATATTGTGTGTTTTTACATTACAAATGGGCCCTTAACGCTCCTCTATGTGAATGAAAAATTGTGTTCTCACGTTGCTTTTCAAAGGATCTTATTTCTTCTTTTGATAGCTTTAGACATGAACTAACTTGAAGATGTAATAATCAGTCTATCTGTTTCTTAACACGTCCTTCTGAGAAGTGCCTGACCACCGATCGTGACATCACTCGTTATCGCTGTGTGTGGCTTGTGACCTAGAGCTTTGTGCTTGTTTATAGGTGCTCGGGGATGTCTGCTGTTGAATGTAGTATACACTGAGAAACTTTCCTTAAAAAACAAAAAGAAAACAAAAAACTGTCTATAAAATGTCACTTTCCTTTGCTCTCAGTAACATTTTATTCCCCCCATTGCATAGCCTTACTTATTTTTTAAAAAGATTTTGTTTATTTATTTATTTATTTATAGAGAGAGGGAAGGTGGGGGAGAAACATCAATGTGCGAAAGATACATCAATTGGTTGCCTCTCACACGCTCCCAAGTGGAGACCTGGCCCGCAACCCAGGCATGTGCCCTGACTGGGAATTGAACCAGCGACCTTTCAGATCGCAGGCTGGCTCTCATTCCACTGAGCCACACCAGCCAGAGCACATAGACTTATTTAATTGCTTCTTGTTCTACTCAGCCATATAGGGTCATCTCCAGTGGAAGTGAGGAAGGCGCTAACAAAATTTTGGAAAATATATTGTTGGTTAATATGAATGAAAATAAGAATTAGAAAAATGGCATAAAAATACCCTAATTCAGCATGTCTCTAGAGTGAACAGGTTTTTTTTTTTTTTAATGTCAGGTTATCTCCTTTCAGCTATTTCCTTACCTCTAGATCTGGAAAGTGATCTCTATTAATGTTGCTTCCAGAATTAAAAACGCCCCCCACCCCATGGCAGCAGTGTTTCAACCCGTCACCTCCCTGTTTTCAGCCTTCTCCTCGGATAATCTCTCCTTTTGCTTACATGTATACCTCCTTGTCTGTCTCCCCACCACACGTATTTTTAAGTAGAAATTCTGTCTATGAAGTTGCTCCTAGTCCTCCAGAAGAGTCAAAGCCTGATTCTGAAGGACTGGGTAAGAGCAATACCCAGTGTCCCTGCCTCACTAAATTTTCTGTGTTTCTGAAGATTGGGAAACCGCCGATTTCTATTCCACACCATCTGGCACAGTGATTGCAATGTGGCAATAGTAATATATTCCTGTGAAGGTAGGAATCTTAGTCATACTTTATAGGCAAGGTAACAGGCCTGGACAGTTTAAGGAGTTTACACAGTGTCACTCAATAAGTGACAGAACCATGCGTGTTTGTTGAAGTAAATACATGGTCATGATTATTTAGATCTGGAATCAATTTAAGAAAAATTTTGCTTAGATAATATAAACTTTGGGTGCTTCGATTCCTGCAGCTATATACTTCCTCATTCACTTAAAGAGGAGGAAGTATGTTCCCACAGCCAGCCTCAAACAAAACTCCACTTTGATAAAGCCAAATTTGGGTACTGCTCAAGCACTTGAATCAAACGCTGTAGCCAGGGGAATGGTATGTACTGATTAGCTTAGTTTGGGCCTTTGTTAAATACCTGTGTCTGAATTAATAATGGAAGCTGAAGGAAATAAGATCATGCTGGTTGGTTCAGGCCAATCACAGCCTACTCACAGAACCACCTGGCTCTGCAAAGCTGCTGAGGTGAAGAGAATGGATGCTGGAGAAACCATCCCAGCACTCACCAGAGGTGGACAATTTGGAGGGCCTTCAAAAGGTATGTTTCATTTTATTTTTCTAAATCCTCACCCTGGGATATATTTATTCGTTCCAGAGAGAAAGGGGGGAGAGAGAGAGAGAGACGTTGATGTGAAAGAAACATCATTGGTGGCCGCCCGCATGTGCTCTGATGTGGTATCTCCTGCATGTGCCCCGACCATGGTCTGAACCCACCACCCAGGCTTGTGCCCTGACCGCGAACCGAACCCACGACCTCTTGGCCCACGAGACGATGCTCTAACCAACTGAGCCACACCAGCCAGTAGTCATTTTAGATTTTGACTGATTATGCCAAATTGTCCTCCAAAACCCTCTACTAATCTACATTCCCATCAACTGTATATGAGAAAGTCTATTTTCCAATATGGGAACATTTTAGATATTAATAATTTCTTTTTTCACCAATTTGAGGGGTGAAATTATTTTGCTTTAGTTTATATTTTCTTGATTACTGCTGAGGTTATACATATTTTCTCATTTTTTGTTTTTACTGATTTATTGGCCATGTGAATTCCTTCTTCTGTGACTAAAAATATTTAAAGATGAT
This sequence comes from Micronycteris hirsuta, assembly GCA_004026765.1. Taxonomy (NCBI): domain Eukaryota; kingdom Metazoa; phylum Chordata; class Mammalia; order Chiroptera; family Phyllostomidae; genus Micronycteris; species Micronycteris hirsuta. Next base: position 55,590 of record PVJI01009818.1, on the reverse strand, counting down.
TTTAAAAGCAGATTTTAGCTTGACTATTGGTGATTTTCCTCTCTTGATTGTTCTCCTACCTCCAGAAAACAAAGGCAAGCACCAGATTCAGTAATGTAGTTCGGCTCAAAATATATTTTACATCAAAAGTTATTTTGTATTTGGAAATGCAACCTAGCCAGAGGAATATATTATAGTTTTAATTACACTTTGTAAAAAGATTTTATTTATTTGTGTTTAGACAGAGGGGAAGGAAGGAGAAAGAGAGGGAGAGAAACATCAATGTGTGGTTACCTCTCACATGCCCCCTATTGAAGACCTGGCCTGCAACCCAGGCACGTACTCTGACTGGGAATTGAACCAGTGACCCTTTTGTTTGCAGCCGTTCTCAATCCACTAAGCCACGCCAGCCAGGGCTAATTACACTTTTCTTCTTAAGTAAGGCAGTCAGGTACCCTTTCTTCTGTTGGGTCTTAGAAGGGAATAAATTAACGGGAGATAACATTCCTTTGGTAAAGGGATGAAGGAAAGTTCTGAAACACTTGGACTTAGGGGTGGCTGCAGTTGGCCTTACGTCTATTCCCCTGGGATGATACCTTACTCTTTAGGCTCTGCCCAGGACAGCCCAGTGTTGCCAACCCATGATCCAGGAGGTAGCAGGAAAGCCCCACTCACTGTAACCCATATCCTTACCAAGGGGAAAAAATACTAAAAACCTGTGATGAATTTCACCAGAGTGGTATTATCTGTTCATTTTATCCACACAATAAACAGCCACCTTTTTCCATTTTTAAGGACCTGTTATTAAGGAGTGCTTAATGTATTTGAACTGATGGCTAGGGAGAACTTTAATAGGTGCAGTAGGTGGTCCACCAGATAGCACCACCAATGGAGTGGCGCACCCTAGTGGACATTGATAGTTAAAACACTCTTAGTTTGGTCTTCCAGGAGTTTCAGGGGTTTAGAGCATAGTGGGAAGCAAGAGACCAAACGCATGTGGCCTCTGTCTCTCATTGTTGTCAGGGCTCCCCTAATGTCAGCAGGTAGGCTGGTGACTCGGGTCAGCAAGGCAGAACCAGCAGAGAGCTTTGCTGGTGGGGGCACGGGAGTGGTGGGAGGAGCTGTGGACTTTGCTGAGAACCCTGAATAAAAAAGAAGTTGGAGAATTATGAAAGAAAATTTGCTTCACAACGATGGAATGTGGGCAGATGGGCAAAGGTAGGGCAGTGGAAGGCTGACTAGGCCACTTCCAGGAGTGCCAATCCAAAACAGACTCTGAACGTCTTTGGAGTTCATTGGAAAGATGCTTTTCAAGTGTGATTTCTATAAGCAGCAAAATGTAAGTCGATGCTCACAATGAATGGAAATTTGAAAATTAGTCTATACTGACACTGGCTGTTTTTCTGGATTCTTTTGGATGCGGCATCAGGAGTTAGAGTGGTACATCCCCAGACACATTCCCAGCCTTGATGTCAGTCAGCTGACGCTGGAAAGCTGAGTTGGAAAATGGGCAGGGCAAGTTGTTCGTGTTGGTCAGGGGAAGTAAGCAATCCATTTTGTGTCTAAAATTTAATTAAGACTTTAATATAACTCAACATGTTGATTTAAAAAAATATCAAAGAAAACTGAAAAGAGATGACAGAAAACGAGAAATACTTTGCCAAAACGGAAACGGAAGAACTGTAAAACACATTTTGAACATAAATTTATGACTGTTACAGCATAAAGTCTACCTCTATCCTGCGTGAGGGTGAGCATCTACTGTGAAGGAACATTGTGAAAGACATTTCCTAAGAAGCTGAAATTTTTGTTATGTGCAGAACATGTAATGAACCTCTCTTATTTAGAACATAAGGCCAAGAAGTATTGAAATTGTGTTGTCAGGAAATCAGTTTCTCCTTGCCCATTGAACAGATATTTAAAGAATAACAGTTTGAAAAGGCATCTCAGATCATTAGCCTTCCCGGGAAACTCATGCATCTTGGCCTGGCTGTGGAGGAGAGATTTTACAATCTGGACTGGACTCATATTTTTTTTTTTTAAAGATTTTATTTATTTTCAGAGAGAGGAGAAGGGAGGGAGAAGAACAATGTATGGTTGCCTCTCACATGGCCCTCACTGGGGACCTGGCCCGCAACCCAGGCATGTGCCCCGACTGGGAATCGAACCGGGACCCTCTGGTTCCCAGCCCGCGCTCAATCCACTGAGCTACACCAGCCGGGCTCATATTTTTTTTAAAAGAGTGATAGATTCTATTAATAAAGCCTAAAAAAATTACAAAATTAGTCAATTCAGTTGGAGGACTCTCTATTTCTGGTTACCATTCTGATCTATCCTCCAACAAACTATTGAAGGAGAGAAATTTTCTCTTCAGTGAAACAGAGAAAGATTCATGTCAGAATCTCTGAAAGAAGGTTCCATGCATGTGCCAGTGGGCAGTACCTGTTTTATTTGAGGGGGATATGTGTACCTTATCTTTTCACCTCAATAGAAGTTCTCTTTTTCAGGAGAAGAATTTAAAATCCAGAGACTTCCCTGGTATGTGGGAATTGATTTGGAAGCAAATACGTTTAACTATCAGGAGGTTTAAAATTTCATTTATTTAACAAATATTTATTGAGTCCCTGCTGTGTGCAGCCATTGTTTTAAGTCCTGGGGTTAAAAGAGTGACCAAAATAGACACAATTCCCTGCCTTTAAGGAATGTGGTGTTTTACATGAAATATAAATAATATAAAAGATAAGTAAGAATACATATGGAATGACTGAGTGTGATGCGTGCTGAGGATAAAAACAAAGCCAGGAATGGGAGAGGAAGTGGGCCTGTGCCTGCGCGTTTAGATGAGGTGGTCAGGGACCTGAGAGGTGACATTTTATGAGTGTGCTGAAGGAAGGGAGGGAAGCACCCATGTGGGTACAGGGAAGGGCATTGTAGGCTGAGGGACCAGCGAAGGCACAGGCCCCTGAGCAGGGCAGTGTTTGCCGCGGCCAGAGAAAGGAGGAGAGGAGAGCGAGATGGGGTCAGAGAGGAAACGGCTGGGGACAAGGAGTGGGGAGGCCAGGTGACGCAGCCTCTGGAAGGGGCTGTGCGTCCGCAGTGCGAGGTTTCAGATGTAACGCGTAGTGGTTTGTTTGCGCTGGTTCCTTCTATACAAGCTGTTGAGCTACTACAGTCCAGTTCATGCTTATTATACATTTCCAATGTTGAGATTGTGAGGGATATTTTCTGTTCGGAGTGTGTGTTTAGCTCTTTCTGGTTCTTTGGCTAGCCAACTGTGATGCATAGGGTTATATTTAAGGCCGTTTAAAATTTTTGGTTTAAATTTGCACTAGTTGGAAAAGGCAAATAATGCTATATACTAATAATATACAATCTTCTGTTTCCTGCCATGTGGTGATATTTCAGTGAAATACAGCTTTCCTCCCAGAATTATTGAGATATAATTGACATATAACATAGCGTAGGTTAAAGGCATAGAATGTGTTGATTTAGTATATTAATACATTGCAAAATGGTTATCATCATAGCGTTAGCTAACACCTCCATCCTGTCACATAGTTACTGGTATTTGGGGGGTGAGAGCTATTATGATCTATGCTCTTAGCAACTTGCAAGTATATAACATAGTGTTACTATGATCATCATTGGATCCTCAGGATTTGTTAATCTTACAACTGGAAGTTTGGACCCTTTGACCAGTATCTCCTCGTTACCCGCATCTCCCAGCCCGTGAAACAGGAGCATCACTCTGTTTCTCTGAGGTAAGGTGTTGTTTCAGATTGCACATGTAAGTGATGTCGTACAGCATTGGTCTTCCTCTGCCTCACTTATCAGTGATACATTACTTAATGCACTTCGGTGACTATTAGTCAATAGAATATTTGAGTGCTTGTTTGATAAATGAAATCTACAGTTACAACAATGATACACACACTGATTTCTTTTACTCTGCAGCATTTAAAAACTTCCAACTCACATATCACTTAGAGTAAAATCTATGAATCTTAGCTGACATAATACTATCACCTATCGTGAAGTCCACATTAAAAATTTGCAAGTTGTCCCAATAGCATTCTTCATGGCGACCTCTCCCCCTCCTTCCCACCTCCAGGATCCATTTAGTTGTTGCATTTCTTAATCTTTAAACCATGTCTACCATGACGTCTGCATTTTTGGAGATTACAGGGCGGTGGTTTTGTAAATGTCCCTCGGTTTGGTTTTGTCTGATGATTACATTCAGGTTATGCCTTTTTAACATAATTAGAACTTTAGACTTGCAAAAGCTATTTTTGGCACAAAGCAAAAGATGAATTTAAAAGTTAATCACACCCCTCCGACGGACTCCCATGGTGTCAAAAGCGGCCACTCCCACCTATATGCCGAGAGGAACGCATCTAACAACCCAGATCACTTTGAGGTATTAGTGACTGAGGACTATACCTGAGTCAGTCAACCTGCTAGGCATCACTGTATTTTATTTTTTTAGACTTCATTATTTATTTTTAGAGAGAGGGGAGAGGAGGGAGAAGGAGAGGGAGAGACACATCAATGTGTGGTTGCTTCCTGTGCACCCCCCACCAGGGGACCTGGCCCGCCACCCAGGCATGTGCCCTGACTAGGAATCAAACCAGCGATCCTTTGGTTCACCGGCCCGTGCTCAATCCATTGAACCACACCAGCCAGGGCTGTATTTTGAAGAAAAGTTTATTAACCCAAAAGGTGCAGTTTCTTAAAAAAGTCACAAAGGCCTATGCTTTTACTTGGACTTGTGGGCTGCTTTTCATATGGGCCACTCTATACGTCTTCAAGGGTGAAAATGATGCAGTTTTACCTAGCGTTATTTTGCAAATGACCCTCACTATGAAACGCAACAGCAGTAGTCTGCTTTCTATAATAGGTGCGATGACTAATTCATTGAAGCTGTTCGTCTATCTTTAGTTTGTCTTAGTTTTCCTGATGTTGAATATCATGTAACAAGGCCTTCAGGGACTCGTTTCAGAGTGGTTAGCTTTTGGATTGCCAAAGTTTTAATGTTTGAGGAGAGAACGCCCAGTCAAATCGGATTGGTTGTGGACAGTCGGAGCTCCTGTGAGAGCGCCGAGGGCCTGGGTGAGCAGTGAGAGGTGAGCAGTGTTGGGGGTGGTGTGGTTCTGAAAAGGAGAGTCACATGCAAACCTTTCTCTGTCTTCCAGTTTGCCCAAGGTTGGCCCTTTTCTACTTATGCCTCACTAACCAAAGAGAAAGCAAAAAAGGAAGCAAGATTATTAACACAATATAGAATTTCTTAATAAGGATTTCAGGTACAGGTTTTATTGAAGCCTGTCATTTTGAAGCAAATATCTGTTCTTATAATGAAGATTTGGTGTGAAGTGAGTACAAGAAATAGGTGTTTTTCTTCCTTTTTGTCTTGATACAGCAAGGAAGCACAGCCATCTCTTTCCATTTCCTGGGCAACATTCCCAGTGACCTCACGTCTTTATGTTCTCTGTGTCTTTTTGTAGAAGCAGCAGCAGCGGCAGTAACTTGTGCACATAGTTCTTGGGAGGCACAGGTGTGAGACACAGACCGCCTGTGCAAAACCAAGTGTCTGCATTACAGGCAAGCTGAGCGGCCCAAACAGGAGGTGGTGTTCTACAGAACGGCTGAAGAAAGCCCCAGGGAGTGGTCTGTGGGACGTGTTGCTTACATTGCACCCCAGTAATGCAAGGTTCCTGTAGTTGAGTAAACTTATGTCTGCAGAGTCCTAGAGTTAGCAGGACATCCATGTAAACATCATCAGACTTTTGAGCCCAGAACCATGTTGAAAGTTCTAGGGGAAGTATATTATTTAGGCTAGTATCTATATGATGATAAGGAGAGAAAGTGAGATACTTGTCAAGCTAATTTGCACTGGTTGCTTAAAAAGTTAACATTAAAGTACATTTGGATATTATAATAAAAAAGAGTTGGGGGGTTAGGTCATTCAGTTTATGATAGCTTTAAAGTATTATCTATAGTCAGACTTCCCATAACCTTGTTTTGCTTTTACCTTTATAATTTCTTTTTGTTGTTGTTCGAAAACTGAGTGGACCCTGCAAGTTCTCATCACAAAGAAAAATAAATTTGTAACTATGTATGGTGTTGAAGTTAACTGGACTTATTGTGGTGATCACTTTTTGCAATATATACAAATATTGAATCATTACATTGTACATCTGAAACTGATACAATGTTATGTCAATTGTACCTCAGTGAAAATATAGTAAGTGAATAAATAACTACTATTTACATCACTGCCAGAGATGCTTTAAGTAAAGCTTTCAGTTTTCTAGAATTTCTTTTAAAGTTCACTTTGTAATGCACCTGGTGCAGTATTCCAGTGTATACAATATGCAAGGGTGTCACTAATGTCTTCATTTGGTTTACAACAGTCTCGATTTATGTAAATGATTCTCACTCCAATTTAGGAGACAGAGCTGATTCTTCTGGCATTTCAGTATGGATGAGAATGACTAAAACCATTCATTTAGGGATTTATTTACATAAATAGTCTGTATCAAAAAATATTGGGAATAAGAATAATGTGGCTATTGCTCCAATTTAGCAAACTTGAACAACCTGTACGGCAGTATCTTCACTGCTGACAATGAGAACCATTTATAGTCAGTGGTGTTTAGATAATTTTCAAATTCAATAGTTTTAGCTTGGAAAAAGAAAACAAATCTTTTTATAGTCTTTTCTGGGGTATTGATTTCTTTTGCTTCAGCAGATTTGGGGCTTCTCTCTTCCATCTGTTTTCCTCAGATGAGCTTCCTCTCTGGAATCTTCTTCTGGGGAAGTATCTATGATGTGGAATAAAGTGACTGTTTGGCCGAAAAAAAGGATGGAACTGAGAATGGGGGTTGCACCGTGGAGGAAGGAAGGGTCTGTTTGGGAATCCAATGTGGACTCTGGGCCTCCATGTTGGAAAAAAATAGGAAGGACCCTTGGGTATCCTTGTGATGGGCTGGATCCTCGTCACTGGTTTCCTGGTGGCAGGCGGAGGCGTGAGTGTAAAGATCTGGCAGTCTGTAGGATCCACATTATCTTGTGAGCCTCCTGGAGGGGTGACTGCCTCTTGTCCTGCGGGGAGAAAAATGCGAGTCAGAAATCGGGCCTGAGAAGGAAAGCAGAGGGGAGATGCTTGAGGGGTAGCTGGGAAGCAAGATTAGAAGAGAGAAACGGAGTGGTCTCGAAGCGTGTTTGGAAGAACCACCAAAGTTCAGTAAGAGGAAACGTGGGCACACCTCATGGCCCCGCAATTGCACTCTGGGGATTCACCGGAGACAAATGAGTGCGTATGTCTACAAAAGGCTAGTTCAGGAATTTTCATAGCAGCCTTATTCATATTAGACTAAACTTGGAAACAGTGCAAATGTCCATCAATAGGAAGCTATTTATACAGACTGTACATATTCACATAATGAATTACTGTACTACTCAGCAAGGAAAAGGAAGAGTTACTAATACAATCACATGGATGCATTCCATGGATGTTATGTTGAGCAGAAGTTTCCATTTTTATAAAGTTCAAGAACAAGCTAAACTAACCTAAGGTTCAAAAAAAGTTAAAAAAATAGCTTAGAGTCAGGATACTTGTTACTTAGTGGAAAAAGCAATCAGGGAACTCTTTAAATCTTGATCTGGGTGGTTGTTACATAGATATGGAGATAAAGATTATATATAATATATGCACACACACACCCCACATATACACCTGTATACATTTATATTTACATATACATATGTGCACATATGTTTATACACACATAAACTCCCCACAGGAAGTTGGGAGTACTAAAGCACTTAAAAAGAGCCCGATTGCCCTCACTGTTAGAACAGCTGAATTCAGGTTTCTTGGTTGTGTTGGATATGCTTATTGCCCGCTGTGTTCATAGCCCCTTGCTGAGATTCTGTTTCACTCACAACCCTTGGTAAAGTCAGTCCTGCACACTTTGGCTATGGCTGATTGGACTGCTATTAAACACAAAACTCTTCATTGGCTGGCCATTGACCAATCAGATTCTCACTTGATAATTTTAACAAAAAGACACAGTTAGTGGAAAGTATAGGGAAGGGGCTGGAGTGTTAGGTTTTGGCCAGTTCATTGGGAAATAAGCAGAGAACCCAGTCTTTCCAGAGAAACTATAAAACGGGGAAGGCTTCTCAAAGAGAACATGTGGTAACAGAGTGATGATGAAAGTAGCTTGGTTTTTGAGTTTACAGGGCTGGTCCAACTGAGGGCTGGCTATACTTAAGGTTCTTGGAGATATTCTTACAATAATCACTCCACCTCAAGTTCTATTCTTTTTAAAAGCTCACTTGAATGAATGTCTGTTCCTTGAAGGAAATACTGACTCTTTCTCCGAGACCACCCAGGCTACTGAATATTGAAATTCGATGACTGAAATTCGATTAAGACATTTCAAACTACAGAGGATGATTAAATCCCACATTACTCATTCTTTCCACCTACGTAATTAGATCAGTTCTGAACATTGGTAACACGAAATCCTTCTGCCGAGGATCCAGTTGCTTGGGGAGAAGCTAGCTTTACTCTTCATCCACATCTTGACATTTTGCTCTCAGATCAGGTTTAGCTAGACCTTGAGCTCTGCAACTCAGTAAGCTGCAATCCAGCTGTTCAGAGCAATCAACCAACCAACCAGCCGACTGACTGACTGACTAACCCTTGTCTCATTTTTTAAAACCCAAGGCTACTCTCCAACCCTCCAGCTGACAGTGGGGGCTTGGAGCCCACTAGGCTGCTTTTTTCCTGGCTCTGGGATGTCCAATAGGTTCAGTGTTGTCTTCCGGGAATTTCTAAGGGCTCATGATCAAACAAACATATCTGTCCCATTAACCAACCTAAGAATGTATGCAGGACCACATAAAACGACATTTGCCCAGCAGACCAGAGACATGGTGACTATTTCAGGTCACTAGTGGGCTAGCGCAAGCGTTCCAAAATGTGGGAGCCATAGGGATTGATCTGGGAAACTCAGGTTCCTTACAAGGTTAAGGCCACGCCTCTGAGTAAGTGGGTTGATGGCCTTCATAGTCTCCAGCTTTGACTTACTTAATACTGCTCATTAATTCTTTTGTTTACCATGGTTGTACTCAGTTCCCACTGCCTTCTAAACCTTTAATACTCTTCTCAAAGCCACTTCCAAATTCTCATTCATCTTCATTTATTTGAAGAATTCTCTTAAAAATTCTACCTTTCTAAGTAGATTACTTAGCTTCCTTTTTCAGAGAGAAAAAACCTCAGCGATCTGCCGTGAACTTCTTTGGTTCCCCCTTCTCTCATTGCAAAGAGATGTGTGAACACTCCTCACTCTGTTCCCCCCACACGCACCTATTTAATCTGTTCCAATCTGACTGCCTCCTCCACTCCACAGAAGCTGCTTTGGCAAAACTCATCAATGGTTATGAGCTTCAAAAAACTTGATTCCAGGTACCTGGAGCACCATTTCCTGCCATCTTTCCTTGGCTCACTTCTATGCAGATTTCATGTCTCATTTCTTCTGGAGGCCTTCACCCTGAGGCTGTGTTAAGGCAATATCCAGCGTGCCTCACATAGCACCCTGTGAGTCTACTTTCATAATCCTCATCAGTCAGATGATTAGTTATATTCCTTCTCCACTGAAATATCCACTTGACCACATCCTGTAGACCTCATCCCCAGCACAGTGCCTAGAATAGAATTCATTGATTGGCAGAAATCTCAGTTTCTATAATTGCAAAAGTTACCATGTTCCTATCTCTCAGGGATGATATGATTGCTAATAAGCAAATAGTTCTCATTATGTGACATACTGACATACCACCCAAAGCTCTCAATGTCAAAGACGAGAGCTCTTCGGCAACCTTATTCAGACCAAAGTAGGTCAAATATTTAAATGCGGGTTAAAAACATTTGAGAGGCAGAACAGCATCATGTTTAAAAGCATAGGCTCTAGAGCCCTAGGTTTCCTCAGCTCTGCCATTTAATAACTGTGGCCAAAGACAGGTTTCTGAGCTCCTCTGAGTCTCTTCCTCCTTATTTGGAAAATGAAGAAATTAATACCGCCTGTCTCACAGGCTTGTTGTGTTATTTGAAATGAGATAAGCGCTCAGAACATCCCTGACCCACAGCATGCATTTAGTGGGTGTTGGCTACTGTTTCTGTTCATCTTGAATGTTACAGAAAGATTCTGTTAGCAGGAGTCCCATTTTCTTGGTTCCATCTGGTTGTACTTTATACATGAAATCTGTGCACTGTCGACAGGAGTAAAGGGTACTGGTTCCGTTACAAAGGACCTCCGTGAAGACAGGGACTGCTGACTTTGTTGGTCACGGCTGTGTCCCTAGCACCTGGAACAGTTCTGGCTTAGAGTGGTGCCCAGGCCGTAGCTGATAAATTGAATGAATGGCCAGGCAGATGCTGACTTTTACTCTCCGTGGATTTTTGTAAAGCTCAGTAAGTATTTAATTCTAGTCCTAGAAAATTCCCAGTAACTTAGATTTAAAATTAGAGTAAAATAAAAAGTTAAACCAAAATATTGCTTAGAATTTGTATATCAATTTGAAATGGGTTTATTATAGTCTAGACATAAAACTCATGGCATACCAACAACTAGTACTTTTTAAAAAAGTAAGATGAGAAGACCTTTTTTAAAAAGTATATGTAATTACCCGTAGTCTGTGGTTGTTTGGGCAGACAATAGCTGGGTCATAGTGAACTGTACTGATTTTAACATAAGTAAGCTTCATACTTGATTTATAACATGCAATTCTTCTTTTCCATGGCACATGGAGTATTAGAAAAATTCTCATATGCTTTTGGAGTGGAACCAGAAAGAAATATAAATCCTGTAGTTAATTAACTCATGACTCAACTCAATTTGATTTCAACTTGGTTAACTGCAACTCAATTCATTTTACAGGCTCACGGAATGACTGGCTACCATGGTCAAATCTATAATTTTACAGGTAAATAGTTCAGAGCCCAGAAAGCATCACACAGGCCTATTTCAGTTCTCTGCTAAAAGTCTAATCATTGTTCATCAGGGTGCAGATTACTATGTTAGGTGCTGCAGCAAATTAAGGGATAATAAAAACATGGCCTGAGCTCAGAAGTGCAGACACACTGCAAGTTCATGGGTGTTGGACAAATTATTATAAGTAGACTAAGATGTCAGAGAAAGAGAGAGATTGCAATTTTAAAATTGGCAATGCTATAGTGACACTTAAACATCATCATGTGAAGCAGAATTACAATAAACAGAGGTGAAAAGAGGAGGAGGATGCAGCCACAACCTGCCAGAGAGAGGAGAGAGGCGGAGGCTGAGCCTGTGTGGAAGTGAGCGGGGAGGGGGAACCAGGGCGGCCTGGGTAGAGGGAAGCTGCATTTGAAGGATGTTGATGCCAGTCTGAGGGCCAGTGGGGAAGAGCGAGTCAAGTTCAGAAATCAATTCTTACATTTTAATTGGTGTTCTTTTAGGTGTGAATAAACTTCTAATTTCATTAGAACCTGTTTAGCTACACATTACAAAGTTTCCTGACGAATGGTTCACTTTCTGGAAAGAAGGTGATTAGTTCTGTTTTATGGTACCTCATTACCATGCCGCTTTTAGCAAGTGATATTTGGGGGCCTTGTCTTGGAACCAATCGGGCAGGGCTTAGGTGTGGTCTCTGTGCCCTTGCCCCTGATCACCAGAGTTCATGCAGAGACTGCACAGGGTGAGCTCTGGAGGTCTGTCCAGCAGCTCTAAGGTCTCTGCTCTGTTGTGAGCATTGGCAGGTGAAAGCAGGAATTGGGGGGTGACTAACTTCTGGCTGGGTCCCTGCAAAGCCCCCAGGGGCATGTGAAGGGAGGAGGATTCATTTTGACTCCAGGGTCTCTAGTCCCTGAACCGCATCAAGTTCTGGAGCTGAGGGGAACTGAGTCATCAGACCCAGGTCTCCCAGGATCTCCTTCCTCTCTCTTTGCCCCTTCTCCCTCCCTTGTCTTTCATTTTCTCAGGCGTTTGTAAACCAATTCAAAGGCTCAGGCCGCTTGGACGTTTCATATTGGAGGAAAGGGAAAAGAATAGGAAGAGGGGAGAAATGGAATCTAATATAATCCTAGAGAAAGAAATCTGTGCTCACCGGAGGAGCACCAAAACACAGGTAAATAGTTGTGATTAATTAAAGCAGTTGACAAACAGAGACTAAACGTCCACCATGTGCAAATTACTGTGCTTCCGGGGGCAGAAGGAGGTGGGCATTGCTACAACCCAGGGTGGCAAATTCTCAGCTTTAGAGCAATAGCGACTTGTATTCATACAGTGTTTTAAGCCTGAAGAGCTTTTCTTGCATGATAGCTCATTTGGTCCTCACCACCCCCACCAGAATGCATGCTATCAATACTGTCACTTCACGTGTGAAGAGACTGATATCAGAGAGGTTAAGTACGTCCAAAGTCACGGAGCTGGAGGGGAGATGAAGACCAAGGTCTTCAGATGATGAAATCCGGCCTCTTCCTCTTTAACCACACAGGCTTCTGGAAGCTGCCAAAATATTTTCAGTTTATGGACATGTATAATCATGGAGCCACATTTTATCTTTTCACACAACTTACTGATTAGTGGGCCCACGGCAGAATGAAAACAAAACCCTTACCTTCTGCCACAGTTACCAGCAACCAGCAGGCCACCAGCCAGCAGGAGAAGCAGCGCTTGTGAGCCATGGCTTCTGCCCTGAGCAGTCGCTGCCTTGAGCCCAGCCCCGATTTAAAGGGAGCTGGTGAGTCACCAGCAGCCTGATCCAGGTAATGTGCATGTGCATATGGACCGCTGTGGTCAGGGCCTGCGGTGTGAGGCTGAGAAATCAGCAAGGAAATGCCAGAAAGTATTTATCAACCAGAAGCTTCGTGTAATGACAGCCAAACACCATTCATCCATCCTTGGAGTCAGACTCGAGACAACCACGCCTTCCCTGTTCTTTACAGTAATTCCCTCAAGTCTTCTCTGCTGTTTGTGCCCTTTTTCACTTGTGTGCGTTATTCTAGTTTTTAGAGGCTTCCTCACCCAGGCACTTTAAAGTGGCTGTTCATAGGCCTCTGAGCAGGGTTTAGGGCTTCTTCTCCTCTGCTTTTGTCCAGGGGCCAAGGGTAGCAGAAATTTATCTTCCCTAATAGCCATCATGGTCACTGTCTAAACAAACACAAAAGTCTGGGGAAATTAACTTAGAGAGTTGCCCTTCCAGAGCTCTTTCTTATGCATCAAGTTGCCAAAAAGATGAACATGATACATCTGTACCCATTTATTTTTTTTCCTGAAAGAGGGACTGTCAACCACTGGGGCAGTGGAGGGAATGGTCACAAGTGATTAAAAGCATGGGCCTTGGCGTTACAAAGAACTGGCTCCAGTCCTGGCTGGTATGGCTCCGTGGACTAAGCGCCAGCCTGTGAACCGAAAGATCACGTGTTAGATTCCCGGTCAGGGCATATGCCGGGGTTGCAGGCCAAGTCCCTGGTTGGGGGCGTGTGGGAGGCAGCCGATGTGGCCCTCACACACTGATGTTCCTCACCGTCTCTCCCTCCCTCTCCCTCTCTCTAAAGCTAAAATAAATAAAATCTTAAAAAAAAAACAACTGGCTTCAATCTTGGTTCTTTTTCTTACTAGCTGGGTGACCCACGGCGAGTCCCTGAGAGCTGCTGAAGTCTCGGGTGCCTCTTCTGTAGGACGGGACCTGCAGTAGTTCCCTCGGGGGGTTGTTGTGAGGAACAGAAGAGGTAATTGACAGAGAAGCAACCACCGTGCCTGGCCGGTGGAGAGGAGGGGTTGGGTTGTTATTAAGTTATACTGACTCCAATTTCCTGTTCTCTTAGGAGGTGATACCTGCCACATCATTCAGTTGCTCAAAAGGCCCCCACTTTGGACAGAACGTTTTCTTGGGCATTATAGAATGAACAACACAGAATGCAGTCCCTGGCTTCGAAGAGCTGACAGTCTAACTAGGGAGACTATGCGAACCAAGAACCAAAATGAGTAAGAAGGCAAACACTCATAATCTAGAAAATGGCAAATTCCCCGGGCTTGATGATAATCCTAGGCAAAGTTCTAGAACAGAGGATTAAATGGGCAATTTGTCAGCGGTTTGGAAAGGAAGCAGGGATCATCCAGCTCGAGCTCCTCTCCTTAGATGGAGGCGCTTCCCCAGCTGCAACAGGCTCTGCTGACCGCGTGCCACGTGCCAAACCAGGGTCTAGGTGCGGGGGCTAAAGGCAGGGCGCCCACTCTCGTCGAGCACACAGTCTGGCAGGCACATCAAACATCAACCAAGTAATAACAGTAAGGGGCTTGAGTGTTTAGAGAGAGTAAGTACTGGAGGCTCCGAAGCAGAGCAACAAAATCTGTCATTTTACGCCCCTGGGTGCATGTCACAGGGGCCGCTTTGGCCCCTGCGTTGGAAACACGCCGCCATGCCATAAAGCCAGGTCCATGCAACCTCTTTCTCTGCCGCCCAGTGTTCAGTTTTATGGATTTATTGTACATTAACCAACGTTTTAGTTCATGGATATCTATATTATTTCTTTTGATTGTTTTTTTTTTCAATATTGGATTTTTAAGGAGCTCCCAATTTAAATGTTGATGAAAATAAGTTTGAAAAAAGCAAATGACACATTTTTCCCATTTGCATCTTTGTCCTGAAATTTATGAAATAGAGAAACACAACTCCAAAAAGGACAAATTCTTAAATCTTTCTTAAATTCTTATTTGGCAGAAAACCCTTACATATTTCTTTACTGTTGATGTATAGAGTAACTAAGAATTGCCGCATCTTATTTATTTATATGTTATCTGTGGACTGAAACCAAGTATTCAACAGTACATAAAATCAACAAAACTTTTGTGAGGTTACCAGGTTATCAAATTCATGTGCAAAAATCTTTATTTAACTTAAAAAGGAAATATTTCTGAAAGCTTATTGTAAATGTGATGCCTTTGTGATAAAAATATTTTTTCAGTCATATACTTTAAAAATCCATGAACCATAACTGTATGATTTAGTGGCAGGCCAATCAATGAGATTCAAATTTCCATATTCCCAAGGCCAAGAAAGCTCTACTGGCTTCAGGTCACTGTAGTTGGTCCAGTGTGTTAAGGGGAAGGACCCATGTAGACAGTTGGCGTTAGGCGTTTTTCTAACGATAACTGTATGAGGAGGTGATACAGAACTCAAGAGAAGTTACATTTGTTCCCCAAAGACTCAGCTATTAACTGTAGGGCTGGGATTCAGAACTGAGATTTTCCTTCTAATGCGTATGTTTACTTTGATCGAAAAATCCATTCATTCATTTACTCACTAATTAATGAATTTATGTTCTTATTTTAATGGACTTTTGTTTTACATCCTGTGGTTTAACAGTCTGTGAGGAAAGAATCTCTACCCAGCCAGAACCTTTTAGAAATGACCCAGGGGAGAACTCTGGTTGGCCAAGTTTGTGTCTGCGGAGGGGAGAGTGGGGCAGAACTGGACCACTGAGGATTTTGGCTGAGGAGCTACCCTGATTTGTGTCTATCACACCTACAGTGTCACATGACCTTCCCACCCCAGGATGTGTCCTTGCCAGTCTCCAGTAAGTGTCACTTACACAGATTGCCTCTCAACAGGCAAAGGCCAATTGGTGTTCCTGTGGAAAATAAAAAAGAACTTGTATTACTAAATGGCTGGGATCGTTAAAACACAGCAGTATTTATAATGCTCTTTTGGGGGTGGGGGGCAGTGAATAGTTGTTGGTGACTGAAGGGTCATGTGGTTCAACCACCCCTTGGAATACCAAAGGTCTACCACCCCTTGGAAGACCTTGTTCCAACCAAATGTCAACCAAGGTGGAATTTTCATTGCTTTCATTGGGTCCCGGGTCTGCGACTAGGTTTCCCTGATAGAAAGTTTCCCATACGCTGTAGTGGCATGTTTCAGCGCGGAAGGAACACTGGTCTAAAACGGCTTTCTGAACTTTTTAGAGAAAAGTCCCTCATGTCCTTCTCCCAGGTTTGGAGCCCAGAGAAGCATGGAGGTTTTTTTTTTTTTTTTTTAAGATTTTATTTATTTATTTTTAGAGAAAGGGGAAGGGAGGGAGAAAGACTAGGAAAGAAACATTGATGTGAGAGAGAAACATGCACCCCAAGTCCGCAACCCAGGCATGTACCCTGACTGGGAATTGAACTGGCAATGTTTTGCTTTGTGGGATGATGCCCAACTAACTGAGCCTCACCAGTCAGGGTGAGAGGCAGGGAGTTTGGGACTGGAGAGTGTTGCTTGGTGAATGTGTGCTTTTTTCCACCATTCATTCAACAACTAACTATGTGCCAGACACTATTCCTGGTGAGTGAAACAGACAAAAAATACCTGTCCTGGTGCACTTACCATTCCAATGGGATGGAGACAGAGAGTAAATAATAATTGTAACAAAGGAGTAAATTATCTAATAAGGTAGACTGTGCCACAATGTTACAATATTTTATATGTGCCATAGAAAAAATAAAAAATAAGCATAAAAAATGTTGGTGGGTGTTGCAGTTTTAAGTAGAAGATGATGTTTGAACAGGGGCTTGAGAGATGTGGGGAAGCTATTCATGTGACTTCATGGGGAAAAAGCGTTTCAGGCAGAGGGGGACAGCTAGTGCAAACGTCCTGGAACAGGAGCAGGCTCCCCATGTAACATACAACCACAAAGAGGTGTTGTAACCGGGCAGAGTGAGTCCAGGGGGACCGCAGCAGGATAAGATCAAGGAGCAATGGGTCAATGGGTCATTATGTGAAGCCACTGGAGGATTTCGCAGAGGCATGGCATGATCTTACTTATATTTTGAAAGGACAACTCCAGCCACTCGTGGAGAACAGATTGCTGGGTGTGGGAAGTCCAGTTATAATAGACTATAGCAGTGGCGTAGGAGGGTGGCAACGGTGACTCAGACTGGGGTGGTAGCAGTGGAAGTGCAGGAAATAGGGAGATTCTGGACATATTTTGAAGGTAGAATTGATAGGATTTCCTGGTGAATTGGAAGTAGGGTGTGAGAGACGGGGGAGTTATGAATCACAGCAAGGTTTTTGGTCTGACAGTTTGACTGCTGTGGTTGGATGTGATCAGGTGGTGAGGGTATGGATAAATTCTTTAAATGCTGCTATAATATTGCTTTTTTTTTAAAAGATTTTATTTATTTATTTTTTTAAGAGAAGGGAAGGGAGGGAGAAAGAGATGGAGAGAAACAGCAATGTATGGTTGCCTCTCACATGGCCCCCACTGGGGACCTGGCCTGCAACCCAGGCATGTGCCCTGACTGGGAATCGAACCGGGACCCCCTAGTTCCCAGCCCGTGCTCAGTCCACTGAGCTACACCAGCCAGGGCTATAATATTGCTTTTTACATCAATAAAAATTGGAAGAAAAAAATACATTAGTGCATTAGTGACTCAATACTGACAAACTTTAACATTTCAGACACGTCATAGTCTGAGGAGCAGTCTTGTGGAGTTGCAGGACTAGAGAAGTGAGATACGCATACCTGGGCAATAAGAGGAGCTGGCTTGCAGCCCGACTGATGGTGTGCCAGGAGGTTCTTATGTCCAGAGCAGCTTTGCTCAGAGTGGAGAGAAAGGAAGGTGAGCAGGTGATTGAAGGGCAGTTTCTCTTGACCGAAAAGGGCTCTGGGTTCTCTGGCTTCCCCTGTCTTACCATGGGTGAGCCCCTACTTTAAAAATGTGCTTTGTATTTCTCTCTCTGGACTTTGAGATCCTTGATGGCAAGAACTAAGTCTCTTACAATTTTTTTTTAATTTTGTTTTTAAAGATTTTATTTATTTTTAGAGAAAGGGAAAGGAAGGAGAAAGAGAGGGAGAGAAACATCAATGTGTGGTTGCCTCTCCAGTGCCCCCTACTGGGGACCTGGCCTGCAACCCAGGCATGTGCCCTGACTGGGAATTGAACCAGTGACCCTTTGGTTTGCAGTCTGGTACTCAATTTACTGAGCCACACCACCCAGGGCTTTTTTTTTTTTTAATTGTAAATTGTGATAAAATAGACAACATAAAAATTACCATTTTAACCATTTTAAAGTGTGCAGAAGAACTGAGCCTTCATTCCAGCTGTGGCCTCAGTGCCTCACACATAGGAAACTCAATAACTAGTCTGGAATACAGGGATAGAGGAGTGTCTGGAGAGAGGGGAAGAAAAGGGTCTCTGCTTGTGCACAAAAGTTCATGCACCTTGTTTCTGGCAAGTACCCATTAGGAAGGGACATAAGGGCAAGAAGGTGGCTTTACCCAGGGTCTCTTCATCTCGGGCACATCCTGCTCTTTGGATATGAGCTCAGGACAGTTTCATCTCCTTTCTTTCTCTTCCCACTCGCACTCTGTGATGGTTAGTTTTTATGTGTCAACTTGGCTGACACATGGTGCCCAGATATTGGGTCAAATTTTACTCTGAATGTTTCTGTGATAATGCTCTAGGATGAGGCTAATGTTTTTAAATGGTGAATTTTGAGTAAAGGGATTGCCTCCATAATGTGGGTGGGCCTCATCTAATCAGTTGAAAGCCTGAATAGAACCAAAGATTGATGTCCTCTGAGCAAGAGCAAGAAGGAGCTGTAGCATACAGCCTTCAGACTTGAACTGCATCGTTGGCATTTCCCTTGGCCTCCAGACTGGCCTGTGGACTTTTTGGACCCTGCAGATTTTGGACTTGCCAGTCTCCATAATCATGTGAGCAAATTCCTTAAAATAAACTCCCTCCTCTTTATATACAGATCCTACTGGTTCTGCTTCTCCGGAAAGCCCTGATGAATACACACCCGTATTCTCTGTCTCTCAGTGTCACGTACATACATGCTGCTCTTCAGGTTTAGGGCACAAGCATGTATGAACAAACAAAAAACTAAATTGTCCTAAAATAGAAGTCTGGGTGTGTGTAGATAATGCAGGGCATGGCCCAGTGCACCTTAACCAGAGGTGTGTGCTCTGACTTTAGGAATTTTTGGCGGTTTATGAGAATTGAACTGCCTCTAATACATACACTTCAGAAAGACTCTGTGAGCCAAGTACCCACACCCCCATCTCAGGGCAGCCTGTCTTTTAACTGGAGGCTGAACACCTGTATTTTGGGGAGAACCTCATAGTGACTTGCCTGCTTTGTTTCTCCTGGCAGTCTCCCCTGCCCTTCTTCCAGGTGGTTCAAAAATGTGTTTAGAATTTCAGGGAGCACAAATTCTGAAGATACTGGTTTGAATATAATAAAATGGTTATTATTTTTAGTGATTATTATATTATTATTATTTTATGGTAGTTATGAAAAAGTAATTTATTTTAGATGCTCTGATTTCGATAATATAAATCATCCTTCCGTATGAACTGAAATGGAAACACGCAGCCTGAGAGGGAGAACCTGCACCCAGCAGCGTCCAGAAAGGCTGGACCGTTGCAGCTGCCCCTCTGCAGCTCTGCGGGCCGCTCTGCAGGACGGCCTTTCACATCCTCGAGGCCTCCCTGGATGTCTGCCTGAGGTGGATCAGCTGCATCTTGCCGGGCTCATCTCTGTGTGATGAAGGTCCCGTTTGACTGCCAGGCCTTGGAGAAGCAAAGGCAAGCTACGGTTGTGTCCAATGAGGCTAGTCCCCTGCTGCGGAAACTGCCTGTCTGGGAGAGGCATCCCCCTCACACGGCCGGCCACGGTGAGTAATGCAGAAGGCTGCCATTAGGGCCTCCATGAGTCAGGATTGCATGAGTCAGGTAGCCTGGGGAGTGGGGGGTACTGGGCCTGGTCCCTGAGTCAGGCCGAGGAAGCAGTGGCTGGCGCTGCGAGGCTTATCCCTGGAGGCCTGCCGTGGCTTGGGGTTCCCTGTTGGCAGGATGGGCAGATACTCCTTCTGGGAATATGCAGGTTCTGTGGTTAGTACTGATTCGGAGGTGCTCCTCTATGGTGGCCTGGATGACACCCCCGCCAGGCTTGCTAGGGCATCTTCTGCTGGGGTTTCTCCTGAGGCATTTCAGTCCTCTTAGACACATCTCCCACACTCCCATCTTGCACAGCAGGAGCCCGAGGCCTGGGAAGTTTCCTAACGTCACCCCGGTGCTTTCACAACAGGATGGCAGTACTGTCCTGGTCAGGGCCAGTGTGATGCCCACCGCAGCAGCCTTCCCTTATCGGTGGTTTGAAACAGTATCAAACCACTGGGGTAAATCAGCTTCACTGCCCCTCAGTTTCCTTATCTGTTTAATAATATATCATTTACTATATTCTCAGCATCACTGTTCTAATTCTTGTGCATCCTTGGGGCCATTTAATCTTCATTAATTCAATGACATAGGTACTATTGTCACCCTCATTTTAAAGATGAGAAAGCTGAGGCACAGAGAGGTTACGTCACGTGACTAACAGGTGGCAGAGCTGTGGTGTGGCCCTGGCAGTCAGGCTCCCGAATTCTTGCTCTTGATCACTGTGGTCAGTGCGCTTGGATACCGACCACCAACTTATTGCTGTGGAAGCTCTGTGAAGTACCCCTAAAATTCAGTCATGTCGTGTAGGAGAAAAATCTTGGTTAAAAAGAATTTTTTTCAAGGCAAAATGAATAAAAAGAGATAGAAGGGGAATCTGTAGATTAGAGGAGATCTAAGAGACATATCGACAAATTACAGTGTTGAACTTTACTTGGGTGCTATTTCAAATAAATAAATTTTAATAAAAAAAGAGGAAGAAACAAGACAATTGGGGAAATGTGAACATTAATTAGATATTTTGATATTAAGGGATTATTGTAGATGTGATAATGATAAATGGCTTTGTCCAAAAAAATTAATAGATGCTAAATGTTTATAGATCATATGTCATCTGGGCTTTGCTTCAAAACAATCAGAGGCGGGGAGTGAGTGGGGGTATAGATGGAACAAGGTTGTCCGTATTTAATAATTGTCAAAGCTAGGTAATGGTACATTCCAGTTTATTATACTCTCCACTTTTGTTTGGAACTTTCCATTGTAAAAATTTTTAAAAATCACCCAGGATACATTTTTGTTTTATCTCCTCAGAAATGTCACAAGCACTATGGACCTCCTTCCCAGGGCTGGTGGGAAGAACACAGTCCGTAGGGAGAGACTGTGTGGGACACTGTTTACAAGACTCACCTCCAAAGGGTGTCATTTATTGGAGGGTGACCCCCAGGTCTTTCCACATGGCAGATTCTTAGTACATTCTTTTAGACTGCATGAATACATGAGCTTATGAATGAACGAAGGTGAATGAATTGGTCTACAGTGAGTTGGAGAACCATTCTGTCACAAGATTAGAAATAGAATCTAATTTCTGGACCAAATATAATGATAAAATGATTCTGTGTGTTTCCTATTTAACCAAATAGTGCATTTAAAGACAGCTTTATCTACCACAATCATAACAAGGACCAAAATACCCTTCCACTGTTCCTCTTTATTCTGGGGGACAAATGTACACGGAGAAATTTACTTAACAGAAAACTCTTGTGCACATCTTAGAGCCCACGCTCTGAGTGCCGTAGCCATGGTGCTTTGCTTGCCCAGCTGTGCCGATACAGAGCATGTATGAGATTGTCACCACGTAATTTGGAGGTTCAGATTCACAGACAATAAAAACCCCAAGTCAAAGGTGAATAGTTAAGCAATTTATTAAGCACGAGCAAAGAGAAAGCAAGAATTAAGAGCGTACATAATTTTGAGTGATCATTAAGAGCATACAGGAAATCACCAACACCGGAACACAGATGCTGGGGAATCCTGGAGGCAGCCGTATTCGGGGTTCATCTAGAAACAGTTCCAAAGTGAAGTATCCTTTCCTCGGGTGGGATTCCAAAGTCTCACTTTGGAGGCTCTGGTTAAACATGTTTTAGACAGAAGTGGCTATGTGCCAAGGGCCTTTCGTGACTTGATTGACCAACCATTCCCTCTGGGAGAATAGCCAGTTCTTCCCCAAGGGAACGATCAGTGTTTACAGGTACTGAGTTAAACATTAATGGTGCTTAGTCTTCCGTGGAGAAGGGCTAGTTCTCCCCCAGAGACAGCACATCTATATTTCATTCTTACAATAAAAGCTCACGGCTCGAGCATAATTCTTAACATTTCTTTAACCCGTTACCAGCCCAGCATCCATCCCAGTTCTTCTGATTACGTAACCCTGAGTTCCCTCTGAGGAACCAGTGTTTCTCTACTCATCCGTCTCCAGGACTGCCTGGGGCCTACACCTGCCAATTGTAGCATACAGTCCTACGGCCATTGTGATGTATTTAGGGGTGGGCATTCGACTCAAGCCAAGTCAGTCAGGCTCAGTCAAAACCAGTCCTGGGACTTGTTGTTGTTGTTGTTGTTGTTGTTTGTTTTACACTTTTTCATTTTCTTCTTTTTTTTCTTTCATTTTTAGTTCTGGGACTTTTGTAGGAGTGACTAGAAAAGAGGCACACAAGTGCCTCTTTGAACTTGACGTTGTGAAGGGACATACTTACATGAGGAGAGAGCCTACTTGATAAAGCAGAGTGGAGAGATATCAGATTCTGACATTATTTGAACCCCTGGATCCAGCTGTACCTGAAGCCATATATAGTGTACTGCATGTGGTTTGCTGAAACTGATTCTGAAATATTACTGACACTGTCTCATAGTAGCAAACCACATAGGGAATAAAGATTCTATTTTTAGCCTAGTGTTGCTTGCTGAGTGGAAAAAAAGAGCTATTAAATTTTATACTCCTAAATTTGATTAGAAACTATTATAGGTGTAGACACAGAGCAGAAAATTATGGCAGTGTAGTGGTTGGGTAAAGTATTAACAGAGATTAGGATCAATCTTTTTATTATTCCATGCATTCTTCCTGAGAGCTGAGAGAAGCTAGGTGACTAGACGAATTCCTGTGCAGGTGAAACCCACGGATGCCTGACCGTCTTGCGTATGCATGTGGTAAGGTGACTTCACCCTGAGTGCTCAGCTGCCCTCTGTATGCTTGGCGGCTGCATCAGACAGATCCAGATTGTGGTAATGAGTAACTGTGGGCTGTCCCAGGTTCAGACACAGGACTCGTTCAGATTTTAACCTTGGACCTGTAACTGCCGCAGCTGGAGCTTCTGGACGAATTATGAAGCCTAGCCTTCAGATATTGTGAATATGCAGCAGCAGTTCAACATTTAGTGAATTGAAACCTCTGGATCTGGCGTGGTAGGTCAGGGTTGACCACGTGTCTCCTTGCATGAGGATGAGAATATTGATCATTATATTTTGGGCAAGATTCTTAACATTTCTGTTAAATTTCTTCATCTGTAAAATGAGGATAATAATAGTACCTAGCCCGTAGGATTATTGTGAGTGAAATGAGTTGATAACATTTAAGCACTTGGAATAGAAATTGGCACCTTGTAAATGTTAGCTGTCATTATTAATGAAAATTAAAAATTTTCTGCCTCAGACAAACATTTCCTCTAGAACCTGGGCATCTGAAATAAAACAAAGAAAAGGCAGAAACATGAGGCTTTTTGAAATTGTGAAAAACTCTGAGAGTGTGCCACACTTGTCAGATACCAGTGCTTTGAAGTCGTGCTTTTTAGTTTTTTGAGGTATTGAGTCGGTTGGAAAGCTGCATTGAAAGCTCTCAGCAGGGGATGGGGGCAGGTTTCTCTTTTTTAGGGATCTCCGCAGGTGTGATTCTGGGTAGGACAACTCTGATCTGTCACCACACCTTCCCAGACAGTGCTTTCTGTAAATCTCAATAGTTAAGCTGGCAGGGGTTTGAGAGCGTTCATTGAAATACCCAAGTTTCACAGGAAATGGTAGCAATTCAAGACCTGAATCCAGCTTTAGCCAATATATCAAAGAGATGGTGAAGGTAATGGTAACAAGCAACCATTAGTATTTCAGAGGTGAAATGTTTTTTGTGTAACTATGCAGATTGCTGTTGTCATAATTTTCTTTATTTTCTTGCCCTCCCTCCCTGCCGGCCTTTTTTCCTTCCTTTCTCATCTCTCTCTGTTTTTGTCACAAGACCTGTGTGCTCCCCTCTCCAGAATTAAGCACTCTTAACAATTTGGCAGATATCCTTCAATTCCTTTTTCTATATATTTATACACATACACAATTAGAAATTGTTTTATAGGTGGATTAAATTTTTTTTATGTAAACAGGTTATTTTGAGTTGATATCTAAATCATTTCTTCTCTCTTAAAATGCCTTTTCTCTTCATACTAATACATATAGATCACTCTCCTTCTTTTGAATTGTTGATTACAGCCTTATAGGGTGCCCCGTAGTTTATTTATCCATTCATCATTTGATGGAATTTGGGTTGCTTTTCATTTTCTGCTCTTACAAACGATTCTCCCATAGCTGTCTTTGGGCACATGCAAAGTTCCTGTGCCATAAGGTACATTTAAAAATAAGTTGCCAAAATATAAATTATATAGTTTCATTTTACTCTAAAATTTTCCAGTCCCTCCCTAGCTGGGTGGCTCAGCTTGGGAGGGAGCATTTCACCCCATACACCAAAAGGCTGCAGGTTCGATTCCTGGTCAGGGCATGTACAAGAGGCAACTGATTAATGTCTCGCTCTCACATTGATGTCTCTCTTTCTCTTTCCCTCCATCCTTCTCCCACCCTCCCTCCTTTCCTCTCTCTAAAAAATCAATAAACATATCCTTGGGTGAGGATTAACATTAAAAAAAAAAAATTCCAGTCCCTATGGGACCTTATTTGATTTTTTTGGATAGCCACAATTTAATGCTGGTTAAAATCATTTCCCATCATTTCCCATCTTTTCAACAAAATATGGCCAGATAAGGGTGATGGCCACAAAAAGGTGAAATGTACACCTCAAACATTCCCTATTCTTTAAAAAAAATTTTTTTTAAAGATTTTATTTATTTATTTTTAGACAGAAGGGAAGGGAGAAAGAGAGGGAGAGAAACATCAGTGTGTGGTTGTCTCTCATGTGGCCCCCACGGGAGACCTGGCCTGCAACCCAGGCATGTGCCCTGACTGGGAATTGAACCGGCAACCCTTTGGTTCACAGCCCATGCTCACTGAGCTACACCAGCCAGGGCACATTCCCTGTTCTTAAGACTCATCATCTACAAGTGTCATAGTGAGAGTGGCAATGAAAATATTTTTTGACGTGTTCAGGGTCTCAGAAGTAATTTCCTGAACATTTGTTGCATAGCCTGGCAACATTTTGTGCCATTACACAATCTCTCTCTTCCATAAATACCAGGACCCTTCGTTTCTAGCTAAATTGTATGCTGAGTAGTTTGCTGGCAAGTCTGCAGTGGAATGCCCGTCTCGACAAGGTGCTCATCACCAGTATTTGTGGTTAGCATTCTGAACACCCTGTACACTTCACTATCTCTGTTGACTAACACACTTGTGTTTTCAAAAGCATGAGGCCCAGATCTGCTGAGTCAAATGTGATGTTATCTTTCAACTGCCCAAGCTCTATCACAAACGTTTGTGAAGTTTGTTATCTGACACCAATCTGTTGAGGACTCTTCTGCTGTCTACTGTCCACAAATCAGTGAGCTAAGGTTAATTCAAAGAGGCTTAAGTAGTGACTGGATACTCTGAGACAGTGCTATTCAAAATTGCTGCCCTGTGAACTCTTTTACTGGTCCAGAATGGAATAAGGTGTTTGTTCCAGAATGTAAATCGACAGTTTTATTCATTGAGAAAGTCTTGCTATGAAAAAAATGTTGACTGAACAGTGTATGTGCTTCCAGATGTAGCTTCTGGTGCAAACTCCTTAACTTGTACACTTGTCTGTGAACCATATTTTGAGTAGCACCATCTAACGTGCTTTATGAAGCTGAACGAATGAGTGAATGAATGGATGAAAGAAAGATACATCTATGATGGATTAAATGGCTTTTTAGGATGGAGAATGGAGAGGAGGATGGTGATTAAATAAAGTTTTCTCTTTCAGTGG
Organism: Micronycteris hirsuta; assembly: GCA_004026765.1. Lineage (NCBI taxonomy): Eukaryota > Metazoa > Chordata > Mammalia > Chiroptera > Phyllostomidae > Micronycteris > Micronycteris hirsuta. The sequence goes on along the minus strand of PVJI01009818.1, from coordinate 29,647 downwards.
GAGAGTGTTCCTTCCCTGCTTTTGAGATGCCACAGGAACAGACAGTCAAGGCACAAACAATCACATGCATTTTCCCCCTTACTTTTGCCCATCTTCCTTTTATGTCTGGCATGGGATTTAAAGGAAGAAAAACTATATACAGAGGGCTCATTGTATGGTCTTATGTTTTACAGAGAAATACAATTCTCACCACAGGTGTGTGAGAAAAGTATTATTGTCCACTTTGTAAATGCTCAGAGAGGTTCAGTTAACTTAGTCCAGTTTCCATACGTAGTAAAAGGGCAGGTTTGGGACTGGAACCTAGGTCTGTTTGGTTCTCTCCTGACTGGTTTGGTGTCTTATTGTCACATCCAAGGAGGGTGCTAACAGAATCCAGGTCCTAGGACAGAACTTAAAAGGAACTTTGAGGCTCTGGTAGTTTCATAATCTTGGTGCCCTCTTTAATGGCCACAGTTCTGCCGGTTGCCCACTTCTCTGCATTTGTTATATACTTGTGTGTCCCTGTAGGTATGAATGCCTCATCTTCGTATCCCTCGCAATAGTGTACGAGGCTTTGAAAATACTATATGCGATGGGTTAGTACATTATGTTAGTCTATAAACTTCTTTATGTGACTGATATAAATTAATGAGACTGAATGAGACTCAGACACTACGTTTTAAGATGTTGTGGTATGAAATCTACTGAGCATGTGTGTTGCCCAGTACAACAGCGCACACTGAGGAGAAAGGCATCAGAGGCCCACATCGGGAAAGCACGCGGGGAGAGCCCAGCGACCAGGGCGTGCTACGACATCCCCACTGAAGTACAGGACACTTTAGTGCCGCTGGCATCTCACTGTGAAGATGGAAGCACAGTGCTTAACAGGCCTCTTTGTGTTTTGAAGGCAGCATATTTCATACCAGAGAATTACCGCTCTCTATACTGGGTGACTTGAAAGGCTGCTGGTTCTGAGTGAGGCCCAGAGCAGGAAAGGGCTCTGCGGTAGGTCCATACGGAGGTGGAAGCAGGCCTGCCACTTGGGACATCTAACCTAGCAGACTATGATATTAGAGATCTTGGTGGAGGGAAAAATGTGGAAAAATTAAAGCAAAACCACTGTATATAATCTCTTGCTTTTTCTGTTTATTTTACTGAGTAACTAAATGTACAAAAACCACACAGAGCACATTACTAAAGAAAATATTTTATTTTTTAAACATGTAATGGATTCTTCACCCCCAATTATTTCTGTAATAATTTTATCTTTTTTTAATGTCTACTGATTTTATTATTTTTGCCATTTTATATATTTTTAATCATTTTTATTTTTATTCTATGATAGTCATCCCAAAATTTTATCTTTTTATTAAAACTATATATTTTAATACATCTTCCCTCAAATTAAAGAGTATGATATAATTGTGACTGTCTTTAGCAACCAAAGTCTAAAGACTTCAACTTGACATGGAGAAAAATGTCATGTCGGGTCCTTCGTACCTGATTTGGTGCCGAGGCTGAACTGGTGTATTGGTTTGTTCCGGAATCCAGAGGCCACTCCAAGCTTTAAAGCAAAGTGAACCCCTCAGGTTGGCCTTGGTTGCTTGAGGAACCTCTGGATGGGGGATGACTGGCTTTGCTCTGCACAGGACAGTGCCACCGCAGGCTAAGAAGTGTTCTCTGGGAACAGTGGACTGAGGTACATATGGTGTTCACGTTTGTCTGGGGCGGCAGGTGGAGAGGACCTTGTGTGTTGTGTCATGTTTCCATTGGTAATCATTTTTCCATAACAAGAAAGAGCGAATGGGTAGCTCCAGGTCATTGAGGATACCAATACTTTCCCACGGTTCTCTCTCTCTCAGTGATACTAAGACCAGTGAAAAAGAACGCAAGGGCTGCAATCACTGTGAACACAAGTGGTAAAAGTGACTGGCAACTGTGAGAGTGGCAGAAGCTGGGGCCTGACTTCTGTGAAGGTCTCCCAGGCTTGATTTATTCTAAGCAACCTGTAGAGAGCTAGAATTTGGACACACTGTCTTGGATCTATCCTTTTACTTTTCTCCACTGTCCACTGACTTTAATTTTTATACTCAAAAACAGGGTGAGGGAAAAGTGTTCCATCTCTATCACAAAATATCCATAAAACCTAAGGTCATACCCAAATTTCCTATTTAGAGTGTCCATTATGAATTCAAAATTAAATAACTAAATAAATAATGGGTAGCTAATGAATTTTTTAAGACAGTAAAAATATATGACCTCAGTGATTTGTTAGCATAATGCTGATCTCTAAAATGTGGGTAAAACCCCATTTAGAGGGAAGGTTTGGAATCCTACATAAAAACATAACATGCATTAAAAGAAAAAATTCTTAAATATAAAAAATTCAAGTAACCATGTATCCTTACTGATATTAATGTAACACAAATAAAAGCATAATGAACATTTTAGCACAAAATGCAGTTCATTTCTAGTTAACACACTGAAACAATCGATACTCAAATTCTAACTACTACAGCATAGATGTATGAATGAGACTCATATGCACATATGCTTCAAGGCAGAATTTGACTTTGGGCTAGTAAATTTTATTCTAATCCACAGTATTTATGACTCTTAATTTCAGTTGCTTTTTCTAAGAAATTGGGGGAAAAAAACAAAATCTCTGACACTTGGCTCCATCAGAAAATAGCTAAGAGTTATTATCTGTATATTCAGTAAGAAACTATTCTAAAGCTGCTGTTTTTCTTACCGCTTTTGCTAAATAAAAGCTCTTGGATGGTAATCTACTCTCCTAGTTAAAGAAAAATAGTGTAACCCTTTCTATAATTCCTATTTCAACTGGAAGAGCCACGTCATTATTTTTAATGGTTTCTTCTATACTTTGTATTTTTTAAAATGTCAGCAATATTACAATACTTTCTATAAAATACAAAGCAGCATTAAAAGTATTCATCTAGTATTGGCATTCAGATTTTGAAGATATATTTCTATGATGAAATAACAGTCGTAAAACCAAATGTTCAGGGGAAGTGTCTGAATAACTAGCTATTTGAAAAATCAGACATCACCCTTTCTAAAAAATTTTAAAGCTATGCAGGTTAACGTCAAAGTGCTCCTAGTGAGGAAGAGTAGTGTACTATCCTGGAAAACTGAGCTTGTCTCTGCACAACTTTAAAAGCCAAAAGATCGGCACCATATGCTATTCTCAGGGTCAGTACCATGGGGTGTGTTATATTTTTTGGTATTACTGATAACAAAAGCACCTTGGATTGGATTCAAGATTGACATTGTTATAAACGAAGTAAGATGCATTTAAAGTACAATTCAAAAAAAAGTACAACTCAACATATTTAGCATAAAGAGTACCGAAGCAAATAATAATGAAAGTATTCCTTTGAAGTCAAAAATCTGATGTTGCTGAAGAAGTGTTCAGTTCCTACTATTACAGCTTACCATGGCTGATTTGATAGGACTTCCTTAGTCCTGAGAAATTTTCTTGATCTTTTAACATCTTACAATAGTGACCTGGCACTAGTTTAGAGCTATAAAAACATAATTGTCACAAGTCACACAAAAACATAGTAACTAGCACATATTTCTGCATGTCTTCAAAAAAAAAAAAGTCTTTGGATAACAACTATAATGCATAATGCTGCAGAGGATCCAAAGAAGCACTCTAAATAATGGATATTATTTAATGATGATAAATAAGAATTACTTTCTAAAAAGCTGTACCAATGTCAACTTTAGGCAGAACATAACACAAGATTATTTTATGAAATACAGTCTCGTTCTATGCTCTCCTGACAATGCTCCCAACAGAAAGCTTCCAGTCTATTGGCTGTGTCTTGGCTGATGAGACATTCATCCTTTAATTCCCTGATTGTCTTCCTCAATGATTTTTGGAAACGTTTCTCTCGGTCTAAAACATTCCGCAGACTTTTCTTGGTATCCTCTAGCTCGCCGATCACATGATCTAATTTATGCTTAAGTTTCTTTGGACTGTCCATTACACTGTAGCTGTGTTCCTAAAAACATAAACACCAAGTTAGTAAACCAGACAGACAAGTACCTAAAAGCTTATAACTAGGCTCAGCTGTTTCTCCATTTACTGTGCTCAGAGAAGATCTCCAAGTTGGTGACGGTAAGAGGTTTAAAGAACAAAGGAGCGGATGAGGGCGGCAGCAGTGTTTCAGGGGCCTGGGGCCTCCTCCTCTGGGCTATGCCTAGATAGACTGAGGAGTACAGAAGACTTGGGTGGGATGCGCTTCTCCTTAGGAGGTAGGCGTCTGCTCCTGAACACCATGATACTCACAGTGGCGCTACAGCTTTCGTTCCCTAAGTGTGGGGCTGCTAAGTTTAAGTTTTACCTATACAACAAGCTTCAATTCTTAAACTTGTAAATGAGTTACTTTATTTTGATGAATATTTAACTTTATAAGGGAAAGAGCACTGACTGAAGCAGGTCCTCAGGCTGGGTGTTATGAGTTTAGAAAGGACTCTGGCCTTGAATTTTTGAAGAGATAATTTGTTCTCTCAATATTTATTATGATCATGCTTATGTTTACTGGGTATACCTTTTTTGAATTTGAAAATAGAGAAAATAACACTGACATTTATAAAGGTACTATAAAATAATTTTGAGAAGCTTTTTATTTAATATTAAAATGAGTGAGGAGGACTTTTGCTTCCAGTCAGAAATAACAGAAACTGGAGTAACTCCCACCTAAAAAATGTTTTGAGATAATGAACAGCAGGCAAGGAAGGAAGCAACAGTGGAGAGATGGGAAACAAAGCAGTGACCCTCTGATTGCCCGCTGTGGCTCACTCCCTTGAGAGAGATTGTGGGTCTCAGTGCAGGGAAGGGAAACACTGGCAGAGCCTGGTGAACTGAGTTGAAAAGATAGTGCAAAGCATCCAGGGAGGCTAAGGTGGCTACAGTTCACAGGACAAAGAACTAGAGAGGAGAGATCTGCACAGAGAGAACTCTGGAGGTCCAAAGAAGCTCCCTCTCTCCCCCAACAATATTACTCTGAGTAAGATCAGAGCATGTGTCTGGGAAACTGCTCAAGACTGAAGAATGAATGACCAAAAAAGATTAGGAGTGCACTGCGCTCACAGGACATAGCCATACTTCCACCAGCCACACTAGAAAGCTTCAAGATTCATGGGCCATGGAACATACAGAAGTGTCTTGCCTCAGTCGTGGAGAACAAAAACGTCTTGAGTACTGTTTGGGTCCTGCATACCAAAGTTAAACCTGAAAGGATCAGACTGTTTCCAAATAACTTAACTATATCCCAGAACAAAGTTAAGAATGCAGGACACAAAACTATCCAGCATCCAGCTAAGTAAAATCCACAATGTTTGGCACACAAAACTTACCAGGCATCAAAAACCAGGAAAATATGAGCCACGATATAACCAATCAACAGAAACCAACCCAGAACTGATGCTCGTGTTAGAATTAGTAGACAAGGGAATTGAAAAAGTTATTAGAACTGTATTCTACATGTTCAAAAGTTAAGTAGAGACACGAAAGATATACAAAAAATCAAATAGAACATCTAGAAATAAAAACTATATAATGTATGAGGTGAAAAATATTTTGGAGGGAATTAACAGCAGATTAGACATTTCAGAAGAAAAGACTACTGAAGGCGAGCAAATAGCAATACCAACTGCCCAGATTGAACTACAGAGAGAAAAGGGAGTATTTTTAGAAAATGAGCAGAGAATCAGTAAGTAGTCGCACAACTTCAGACAGCTTAATATACATGTAATTAGATTCCCCAAAGGAGAAGGAAGAAAAGTTGAGGTAAAAGAAATATTTGAAGAAATCATAGCCACAAATTTTCCAAGTGTGATAAACACTATAAATCCACGCATAAAGTAGCTTAAAGCATAAGAAACGTGTAGAAAACTAAACCAAGGCACATCATAATCAAATTATTCAAAAACACTGAAAAAGAAAAATTCTTAAAAGCAAAGAAAAAAAGAAATGTAGGTAAAGAGGATAAAGGTAAGTATGACTAAATTTGTCATCAGTAACAATATTTGTGAGAATACAGAAATAGCAACATCTTTAAAGAACTAAAATCAACAAACTCCAAAACTGTCAACCTAGATTTGATATCTAGTGAAAATATGTTTCAAAAATAAAGACTAACTAATGACTTTTTGAAGACATATTGAAAGAATTTACCACCAGCATAGCCGCACTATAAGAAATGTTAAAGACAGAATGATACGGACTTAAACAAAGGAATAAAAAGCATTGGCAATGGCTACTACGTGGGTAACATAAAAGATTTTTTCTTGTTACTTAAATCTCTTTAAAAGTTAATTTACTGTTTAAACAAAAGTAATAATAATGTTGTATGGGGTCATAGAATATGCAAAAGTGAAATGTATGACAAGCAATAGCACAAAGGTTGGGGAAATAAAAGTATATTATTGTAATATTCTTATACTAAATGTTAAGTAGCTTAATATCAGTTATCATGTAGCCTGTGACAAATTAAAGATGGATGCTACAGACCTAAAAGCAACTATTAAAATAAAACAGTTATAGCTAATGAGTAAAAATAAAAAAGAGGGGGATACAATGGAATCATAAAATAATTAAATTAATCCCCCCTCAATAAAAAACAGGAGAAGAAGAGAATGGGAACAAAGAATATAAATAGAAAAAATAGGGAACAACTAAGATTACAGATTACTTGTTAGCAAGATTCCTAAACCAAACCATATCAGTAATCACATTAAGTGTAAAGGGTTTAAATAACCCAATTAAAAGGCAGAAATGATCAGATAAGATTAAAAAATTCAAGACCCAAAAGCAGATGCTGCCTACAAAAAATGTACTTCAAAGATAAAAAGACACACTATGGCAACACTAATAAAAAGAGAGCTACAGTGGGTATATTACTATCAGACAATGTAGATTCAGACAAAGGGTATTACCGTGAATAAAGAAGGTCATTTCTTAATAATTAAGGGGTTAATTTATCAAGATATAATAATACTAAATATTTAGTACCTAATAACAATGCTGTACAATGTAAGGAGCAAATACTGACAACTGCAAGAATTAGACAAGTCTGTAATTATACTAGAAGATGAAACACCTCTTTCTCAATAATAGAACAAGCAGACAGAAATTGAGTAATGATGAAGACCTGAACAACATTATCAAACACTTTGATCACACTGGCGTTTATAAAACATCCCAGCTAACATTAGCAGAACATACATTCTTTGCAAATGCAAAGAGAATATTTGCCAAGATAGACCATATTCTGGGCTATAAGCCTCAAAAAATTTAAAGGCATTTAAGCCATGCAATGTATATTCTCTCACCACAACAGAATTAGAAATTAATAACATATCTGGAAAATTCTCCAATATTTGAAAGCTAGAGAGCAAACTTCTAAACACATGGGTCAAAGAAAAAATCAAAATTGAATTTGGAAGTATTTTCAACTAAATAAAAATGAAAATATAACATTTAATTTGTGGAATGCTGCTAAAACAATACTTAGGGAAAAATTAATATCACTAAATACCAACATCAGAAGGGAAGAAGCTTCAAATCAATGACTTCAGTTTCCATCTAAAGACATTAGAAAGATGACAAAATTTTACTGAACTAAGCAGAAAGGAAATTACACAGATGAGTGGAAATCAGTGAAGTAAAAAAGACAACAAAAAAAGTGAGAAAATGAAAGCTAGTTATTTGACATGATCAATAAAACTGATAACTCTCTAGGTAGACTGATCAGCAATAAAAGAGAACAGAAACAAATTACCAATATCAGAAATGAGATGATATCCTGACATATCTTATAGACATTAAAAGAATAATAAGGAAATATTATGAACAATTTTTAGCTAATAAACATGACAACTGACATAAAATGAACAAATCCCTTGGAAAATATAAGCTACCAAAAAATCTTTTCCACAAAGAAAACTCCAGGCCTAAATAGCTTTGCTAGGGAATTCTACCAAATATTTATAGAAGAAATAATTCCAATTCTATACAAACTCTTCATGAAAATCAAAAAAGGAGGCAATATTTTCTAACTCATTCTTTTGAGTTCAGCATTGTTCTGATACTGAAACCAGACAAAAATGCCAAAAGGAAAGAAAACTACAGGCCAGTATCACTCTTGAACATACAAGAAAATATTCTAAACAAAATTTTAAAAAATCAGATCCAGTAATATATACAAGACATAATGCATCATTAAGAAGTAGGGTTTATTCCAGGAATGCAAGTCTGGCTTAACATTGAAAAATCAATTGGTATAACTAAACATATTAACAACCTAAAAAGAAAAACAATATGATCTCTCAATAGATACAAAAAAATCATTTGACAAAATTAATATTATTTTCTGATAAAAACTCTCAGCAAACTAGGAACAGAAGGGCATGTCCTCAACCTGATAAAGGGCATTTACAAAAAACTATAGTTAATATCAAATTAATGTCTTTAATAGTAAAAGACTAAATGTTTTCTTCCTAAAATTAGGAGCAAAGCATGAAGCTGTGGGCAAGTAGCTCAGATGGTTGGAGCATCATCCCAATATGCCAATATTGCAGGTTTGACCCCTGGCCAGGGCACATACAAGAATCAACCAATGAATGCCTAAGTGGAACAACAAATCGATGTTTTTCTCTCTCTCTCTCTCTCTAAAATCAATAAATAAAAATTAAAAATAAAATCAGGAGCAAGGCACGAGATTAGTTCTTAGTAATTCTATTTGGCATAGCCCTTGGTTCAAGGCAGTATAACAAAGCAAGAAAAAGACATGAAAGTTATTCATATTTAAAGAAAGAATTAAAACTGTTTTTAATGACACACACTATGATGTAGAAAATCTGATAGCTTCTACAAAAAGCTTTGATAATTAACATGTGAGTTTGGCAAGTTTTCCAGACACCGTATCAATATATAAAAATCAATTATATTTCCATATAGTAGCAGTAAATAAAACAATACCATTTATAAAAATGAAGTGAAAGATCTGTCCACTGAAAACTTATATAAAACATTGCTGAGAAAAGTTAAAAACCTAAATAAATGAAGAGATATAATCAGTTCATGGGTTGAAAGACTTAAATTAGTCTCATTAAGATGATGATTCTTCCCAAATGGATCTGTAGACGCAACACAATCCCAGCCAAAATTCTATCAGGCTTTTTGATAGACATTTATAAAGTAGTTCTAAACTTCATAAAATAAGATGCAAAGAACACAGAACATCCAAAGTGACTTTGAAAAAGAACAAAGTTGGAAGACTACCTGATGTAAAGAATGATTGTAAAGCTATAGTAATCAAGGTAGTAAAAGAAATTTGGACTCCAGGCCTGGTTCTAATATGAACAGACAGTAAGATGAATAAGTGAGTGGAAGTTTAACTACTCTGCATGTGTATGACTGTTCTTTAAAACCTAAAGATATAACTATTTTTTAAATTAGATATTTCCATATAGAAATATAGTACCTAAGGGGAGGAAGTAATTACTGTAATTTCTTGGTTGAAATAGCCTTGTGAAAGCATCTGAACTAGATATGTAACTGAAGGATTAAGTACCTCTATATTGTTATTGCATTATAATGGCCTGGGGAAACGCTATTATTTTTGGATATTACAGATTAAAAAAAATCTTAAACACCTAATTTTTTGATAAGATTTCAAAAGGTTTAATACTAATGGAAAGGGCAATTTTGTCTTAAAGATACCAACATTAGCTCAGTAGATAATTTTACTTACAAAAATGAACTGGGATTGAAATTCTTCAAAACACGAGGAAGCATCAAGCTGGTGGTTGTGGTTTGTGACTGGAAGGGTCTTGAGGGTGAAGTTTTTTCTACAGTGAAGTTTTTCTCTTTTCTCCTGTTGAGAATTGTTAATAACAATTATGGCAGATACTGCTGTTCTTTTAAAGTTTTCATTGCTTCCTAACTATAGTCAAATTCATACATTGCTTTTCATGGAAACTGTTGTCAAGTCAGCAAATTTTAAATTCCACTGAAATTATTTTAAAGGAACTTTCCTAAAATTACTCTAAAGTTCTTCTAGAAGCACAAATTTTCTAAAGAAGAAGACTGATATTGAGGGAAGTTATGCCCTACAGCAGCGATTTATATACACATCCCTGGGACCCAGAAATCCCACATCCAACAGCAGTGTGTGTGTACTCTTCAAAAAAGTGTATATAAGTGCATCAAAAGACATGGACTAAGATGTTCTTAGCTGAATGGGGAAATTATAATTTATTTATAAAATGGGATATTATAGTGCAAAGAAAATAAATGGACTACTATCACATGCTACAACGTGGATGGACCACACAAACAAATGAGCTACAGAAGCCACAGTATATACTGTATGACTCCATTTATCTCACTGACAGTGACAGCATTACCTTTGTGGGTGTGGGATTGGGAAAAAGCATGAGGGAGGCTTCTGGGGCACTCATAACATTCTATAGCTTGGTCTGAGGGGAGTTCATTTTGTGAAAATTCACTGATATGTATATGTGTGTATATATATATACTTATGATGTGTGCACTTTTCTGTATATGTTATACTTAAATGTAAAGTTTAGTTAAAAATATTGATGTTCTATATAAGTATTCTCTTAAAAATGTGATGTACAGACCTGCAACACAATCATGTGGGGTGCTTGTTGTAAACTGCAGATACCTGGACTCTAACACAAATTTATTGAATCAAATTCTTTGAAAGAGGGGCCAAGGATTCTGCATTTAAACAAGCTTCTGGATAAGTCCAATGTAGGTTAACAGCTGAAAGCCACTGTTGTGAAAAAAATACAGAGTAGGGCAAATGTAGGTTTACAGTTGTGAGTATTTGAAACAGTTTATTCTTGCATTATTTTCCACAGGAACAACTGTGTATCTACTCTCGCCCTGGCCTGTATTTCACATCATGGGAAACAGCAGTTCAGAGTGCACTCTGGAGCCAAAATGCCTGAGTTCACTTCCAGCCTCCGCCTTTTTAATAGCTGTGTGGCCTATTCCAGTTCTCTGGCCCTCAGTTTCCCCAAGTGGTAAAATGAAAATAATAATAGTATTTCTCTCACATGATTGTTGTTAGGACTAAATGAATGATTAATGTATGTAAAGTGCTTAGAATGATGCCTGGCACACAATAAGTAATTTCTTCTAAAAAAAAAAGAAACAGAGCCCTGGCTGGTATAGCTCAGTGGATTGAGCGCGGGCTGTGAACCAAAGGGTCACCGGTTCAATTCCCAGTCAGGGCACATGCCTGGGTTGCGGGCCAGGTCCCCAGTGAGGGCCATGTGAGAGGCAACCGCACATTGATGTTGCTCTCCCTCTCTTTCTCCCTCCCTTCCCTTCTGTCTAAAAATAAATAAATAAAATATTTAAAAAAAAGAAACAGAAGCAACTAAGAAAGAGGATATACACAAACATACACGTGCAAATGACTGAAAAGATACCCACCAGAGTGTTAATAGTATTATTTCTACATTATGTGATTAGGAAATAGTTTTTGAAAGTTAGTAACTTAGGCTTTATTTGATTTATTAGGCCCACATTTCTTAAGGTCCTCTTAACATTGCAGGTAGATGACGCCTTACCATACGGAAAAAACCTTCAGAGAAAATTGCACAAGATACTGCACACTTATTAACAGGAAAGAAAGCAAGGCAGTCCCTACTTGATAACTCAGGTGCCACAATAGGAATGACTGCAGAAAGCGACCAAGACCACGTGGGCGCAGCTCACAGTTGTAGACTACTTCCCTTGTTTCCAGAAGCCAGGAAGGAGATACCTGTCCCTGCTATTGAAATGAAACTTTCACATTGGAATCAGTCAGTTTAAAGTTTTTGGAAGCAAATACACTTCCAGGTATATGAAGTCAAGAAAGGTATTGAGGAGGCAGCCAGCCCACGGCACTAATATAACTGAGAAAAAACAGATTTCAACTAGGGTTTACCTACCCAATCCTGATACTTTCTTTTTCCGACCTCTTAGCTCCTTACATTCTCCTGTTCTTATCACATTTTGGTTTTCTTCCTTTCAGTCCTACCTAGGCTGTACGTCTGAATGTAGGTGGCTCTAAAAGTATACTTTGGTCCTGATGGAGACTCTGCTTTTGACTTTTGTTCAAGTGTGAGGAGGACTGTCAACCTGGAACTTTACTTCAACCCACTAATGTTCCTATGTTTCAGATACAAATCTGGAGTTATGCTAACTCCTAGGGTCGGTCCACTTCACCAAACCTTAGTAATGTACAAATATCTCAGATAAAATATTACTGGTAAATTACTCCTAGTACACATTACAAAGTGTGAAACAGCAGTTTACATATTTAACAACTTAAGGATTTCAAAGCAAGTATGGTGAAGCTTCTTCAGTAGTACCATAAAGAGTGAGTAATGATGGTAAGCAGTATCTCATAAACAAACCTGAAAGTGAGATGGGGAATCAAAGATAGAAGGTATGACTCCTGGTTTCAGTTTAATATTTGGAGCACTTCTGTCAAAATCTGTCTTCTTAAAGTGCCTTGAACATAACACATCTCCTTTTTTAGGCTCCCAAATGCCTGCAGCATTCACATCAAGTCTTTTCATTGCTAATACCCATTTTCTTTTGACATTTTCATCTGTGGGGAATCTAGAAAAAAATACAAAAAGTATTTTAAAATTAAATACTATAGATATTATTTTTGAATTAAGGCTGTGACTAAATTAATTCCTTAACTAGTTTGTTATTACTCTTGGGAAATATTACAGAAACCATTAAGATCCATGCTTTCATAACTTTCAGTTGCAATAGATTTTTCTACCAATCATACTGTGCGGATTAATGACCCCCATTTAAATTTTTCTCATGTTATAAAAAAGTTTCAAAGGTTATTTAATACTTTATAGTAATATCCACAACTTAAGGTTTGTCTTCATCCACAGATGATAAAGGACATCACTTGGGCCTTGTCCTATCTGAAGTGACATCCAGAACTGATCCCTGATGCACAGAGCCCCTGGCACTTTTATTCTGTGAGCATCACAAAGTTCCTCAGTAGAGCATTTAATACACAACAGGTCTGTAAGTGCTTAGTGAATGAATGCAGGGAACACCTGCAGTTTGGCCTTCCTGAGATCAGAACTGTTTTGAGATCTAGAGGCCAAAAACCTTATCCCTGTTCTAATTTTCTAAGCTGGTTCAAATCCTTTCCAGAATAAGGTAGAGGACACATGCTCGCTTTTGATTTCCTCATACCAAGCAGAGTACTTAACTAGATCTTTCTCTAGCACACAGCACAGTGACTGGCACAAAAGCAGCAAAGTAAACCTTTAGGAAATTAATAATTATTAAATTTTATTGCTCTTTCCTTCCTATACTGTCAGAAGAATGGCTAAAATACTGGATTAGAATAATCTTGATTTATATGCAATACAACTAGAGAACATTGGTCTGAACTTGTAATTTATATTTTCTCTCTACAGCCTAAACTTGCTCTGTTTCTAAACTTAAAGGACAAAATATATTTGGGCAAAGATCCTTCATTCAGGTTATAAACTACATGTAAACAACACTGAATTTCTTTGTAGGTATGTTAAAGTGCAAAGTAATGCCAGCAGACATGACTTTGATGATATTTTTGTTAACCTGCCAGATACCCTGGCAGGTATTTTAAAATTTTAAACTAAATTATAAAAATGTAAAGGTATCACTGTCACTTCAAATTTAACTAAAAAGGTTACTTAAAAAGAACTTGGGAACTAAAGTTCAAAACTGAAATTTTAAGTAAAACTGCTTTTTATTTCATAAAGTACTTGGCTTAACTGTAGCAAAATCTTACACGTGAAATGTCAGTCCTTTTAATTTGGAATTTGGCAAACAGCGAGAAGCACATCCAATCGCCGAGCAACATTTCACCATGATTTTAGCAACTCATAACAGAACTGAAAGAAAATTAAAATGTTCAGAGTTAGTAACTTCAAAGCTAAGGGGAACATATTTACCTTTCTCAGTACATTTTAGGTAAAGCGAAATCATGCTAGAAAGCCAAAGGCAAAAATTTTCTTCCCACACCTGCAGCTTTGCTCATAAAAATTTCCAGGGGCTTGGCTCTTTAATAAGGCAAGTCATATTTAGCTATGCACGTGCTGAAACATATGATTTCAATTCCACAGGCTTATTTGTACAATTCCTTTCCACTGCTTCTTTCCATGTTCCCTCTCCAGAGGGCTTTAGCACACTTAACTCCTCCTGGCATTCTAACCCATCCTCCACTTTCAGCCCGGGTTGCTTTCCGGGGAAACCTTTCTTGACTCCCAGATTCAGTCAGATCCCCTCTGGCATTAGCTCTCGTAGATCACACACTTCATTCTAGCACTTCTCAAAGTTGTACTCTTACATGTATTTCAGATATTCTCTGAGGTCTTTCTCCCCCACCAGTCTGTAAGTTCCCCGACGGCACGGTGGGGCGTGTTCTTCCTCACTACTAGTCCCTACGACCTAGCTGGTGACTGGCACATAGTAAGTGTTAATACATATTTTGAAGGAATGAAGAGCAAGTACGGGGTGAGGGAGGACAAAAGGAAGAACGCAGCCCCAGGCTCTGGTGAGTGCGTGGGTGCCCAGCAGGAACAGTGCGCGCCCAGGCACCCACTCGTAGCCCAGAGGCGTGCCGAGCTCCGCCCCTTTCTCGAGGCTCCCAGCTCCCGCAGGGAAAGAGGGAGGGGCCGCCCTGTCAATAGTGCGGACGCGGTCGGAGAGGGGCCCTTCCCCGGAGGTCGCCGGGCATCTCAGCACCGCTGCTGTCCTCCTCGCCCCAACCACGCCCAGAGTTCGGGCGGGAAGCCATGGGGTGGGGAAAGAAGAGGCAACCTAAGAGTTATTACCGTTAGCTGCGAAGTCAAAGACTAACATCGACGACAGAGATTGCGTCTTTCTTCGCTTCCGTCCCGTCAACCGGAAATCCGATTGCCCCGGGTCACGTGCTCAATCGCCATATTGGCTCTGGTGGCAGCTGTCTCCGGGAGGGGGTGTGCTAGGGCGGCACTGCTTCTCTGTGCGTAGTTTTCATCCTACAAGAAGGGTCCTTGGAGTGTAAGGGGAGGTAGAGGAGATGGCGGCCCTGGTGCGGGAAGATGGCGCCCGAGGCCCAGAGAAAGGGCGGCGGGGCTGCGAGCATTATGACAGAGGATGTCTCCTGAAGGTGACGACTTCATTGGGCTCTTCCTCTACGAGCTTCCGCCGGGCCGGGGTGCGGCGGGGTGGGCGAAGGGGTTAAGTTTGGGCTTAATTTGAGGCTAGACTGTCAGGCTACGTTCTCGAGCTCGAACTGGGTTTGTGCTGCAGAGAACGTTCTTGACAAGGCGTCCACAGGCTCTACCTTACCTCATGTTTTGTAGTTTGCAAGCACAGCCCTTGTTGCTTGGAAAGAGCCTGGGTTGCACAATGATAATTTTATGAGTGGGTTTATTTATCTAGTTTTTTTTTTTTGATGCTGGAAGTAGACTGAGGTAGCCCTGGGCCTGCCCTTTCTTTTCCCCAGAATCCCTTTCAGGGCTGTGATGAAATAATGGAAAAGGGATAAGCAAGTAGAGACTCGGCACATGATTACAGCACCTGTAGTAGATACGTTTTACGGCTTGCCAGCTTCATTTTAGAGTGAATGAGTATGCTCAAACCTGCCAAGGAGAGAATGTATGTGTGAAATAGTAAGACAATCATGTAATTGCCAGTAAATAGGAAATTATGGATAGGACAGTGCCTGGTATGCATATATTGTTATTTTTGCTGCTTGCATTGAGAAAAATTCCTAATCTAGAATTTTAAAAATGGGCACCCATCCAATTAAAGTTTACTGACTTTTCGTGCAAGAAACAGTTTAAAGATTTTGCTTAGCGAGCTTGAGATTCGGAGTCCCACAGCCGTACACCGAAATCTTAGCTCTGCTTCATAATAACGCAGTGATTTTGAGCAAACTACCCTTTAAGTGCCCTGTATGTAAAATGCGGGTAATAGATGTTCCTGTTTCATAAGAACTATGAGGCTTTTAGGGTCAACCTAAAGCCTTTTTGCAGGCCATGGTTTGGTGAATATTCCTCTACTGCACTGAATGAGCTCTTTGAAAGTTGGTCATTCACCAAATGTTGTGTAAAGAATTGAATACTATCCTTATGATTTCATTTTCACTGAGTTGTTCTGTTACTCTTTCAAGCTTAAGATCTAAAACTGAATTCAACATCTTGGTCTTGTCTCCAAACCCCAAGAAACTGTGCAGATATGGTATCTGTGTTTCATACTACTAAGATACTGGGCCCTGAGTATCAAATGCTTTTTTGTCTTTTCCCTCTGTCTTCCTTAAATACCAGAGGCCAAGTGAAGAGTTGTTAGGAAGAAGTAATCAACTAAATCAAGGGATGTTTTTTGAGTAAGTCAAGAAGTAAAAATTGACCTTTAAATTTATCAAGGAGGAGGTAATTGTGATCCTGGGGCGATATTGGGACAAACCTTAGAGGTGTGGATTCAAGAGAGAATGGGAGTAGTAGTAACAATCTTTATAGACAACTCTTGGAGTGTTATTGTAAAAGAACAAAATTATGAAACTGTGGTAGCTGGGAGATGTGGGTTTATGGGATTTTTTTTCTCCTTTAAGATGGGAGTTATTGCAGCAAGTTGGTATATTCTTGGAAATGATGCAATAAGGCGAGAATTTATAATGCAGGAGGGAGAGGGGAAACTGTAGGAGCACTGTCCTTGAGTATCCAAAGAGAATATGGAATCCAGTGCACAAGAGGAGGAGTTAGCCTTAAATAATAACATGGACTGTCGGTTCTGTAACAGGGGAACACAGAGTATGAGTATATTTGTAAGTAGGTTGATAGAATCTGTGGGAGGGTATTCTGTTGTTTCTACTGTTTTCATAGTGAAATAAGCAAGGTCATTCATTCATCAACAGATTGTAAAGAGGGAGAAAGAGGTGTTTGAGGTTTAAAGACAGGTCCTAGACTCTGGAAGTAAAAGGGTAACTGGGGAAACATTACCTTGAGGTGCTTTTTCTTCAGCTATATTCAGCTGTTCATATATAAGTTAAGTAGGAGAGACTTGGGTTTAACCAGTTGAGATTCTGGGTAGGTGAGTATGTAGAGGAAGAAAGAAGGAACTAGGGTGTGTGCAAAGGAAGGGCTGGAGTGAGTTAGAAAGAGATGTTTAGAGAAGTCCATGCTTGAAATTAAGTTACATATAGTATTCAGTTCTTGTTCTAGAGCAGTGTTCTGGAAGTGTGGTGAATGGACAGACCCCTGGTGATTCCTGAGGCCCTTTCTGGGGATCCTCAAAGTCAAAACTACTTTTTGATAATGATACTAAGGCATTTTTTTTTTTTTTGGTATGTGCAAAAATAATGGTTGAAGCTTCTGGCACCATAGCAGGAAGCAAGGCTGTGGCACTGAACTGTGCTACACCTACAGTTAAAAACAAATAAAACAAAATAAGCCAGGTTCACTTCAGAATGTCATTGATAAAACTAAAGCAGTGGAATTACTGATTTTATAAAATCTTATCCCTTGAATATGTCTTTTCACATGTTTGATGAAATGGGTTGTTTTCATCAACCACTTCTGCAAACTGAAATTAGGTAGTTTGGTGTGGAAAAGCTGTTGTGCATTTGAATTACGAATGAACTATTTGCATTTTCCATAGTACAGCATATTTTTACTTGTACTATGGTTATTCAGGCTTGAGTATTTGGAGGATATTTTCTTAAAAAGAGAAGTGAGACTCTTATTACAAGGAAAACAACCAACCGTGATAAAATTTGAGTTTACATGTACAAAGTAACATTTTATCTCAGCTCCTGTGAGCTTGAATACTTCCCAGTTCAAAATAATTTTCTAATGAGGTGGGTAGTGATATTAATGAATGTGATTTTTTGATATTGCATGTCAAATATGTTAACATATGGAAGATCTACATAACTTAGTGTACTGATGCTTTCCAAATGATCAATGCATGAGCAAAAGATACATTCAAAGTTCAAGATTGGCCAGTGGGTTTTAATGTAACGGGGAAAAGTTTACTGATGTGATGTCACAGTCCATTTGTAAGCATTGTTGAGTTTTGGTGTAGTATCAGAGAAGAGTATCTATAATTCTCTGAAAAGTCTATTGAAGTAGTCCGTTTTCCAACTACATATTTGTGTGAGTCCAAAATTTTTTCGTATACTTCATCCAAAACTCATTGAATATAGAAGCAGAACTAAGAATCCAGTTATTTTGGGGAAAAATATAACTTATTTTTCATTAAAATGTTATTTATGTTAAGATGTAGTGGATTTGTTACTGTTATTTTAAAAAGTAATACATATTTTTAAAACCTGTTAGTTTTAACTTATGGTATCAATAGATATAATTCACATAAAAGCTCTATGGAATACTCAGTTTTTAAGAGTGTAAAAGGGTCCTAAGACCAAAATGTTGGTGAACCACTGTTACAGAGTGTGACTGAGTGTATGTGGCTGAGGAGGTTGGAGGACAAGGCCATTGGAAGGGAGAAAGTCAAGGAATTGAAAGTTCACGGGATTGGAAGGGTTATCATTGTGGATGTGCAGATCACTAAGATTTAGGACAAGAGAGCGTTGGAGAGAAAGACAGCCAGTTGAGTGTTAAAGTCTTCAAGGAGTGAACTGTATTGTGGTAAGTCATGGCACAGGAAGTCTTAGAAATGAATGGAGCTAAAAGGTCACTGTACTGGAAAGTATTGGGTTAGTCTAGTAGCCTGGAAACTTCTTAATGCACCAGGTAGGGTAAGGCAACATTGCTATAACAAAAAGTCTCAACAGTAAGGTGGGTTAAAAAATAATGAGTTTATTTCTTTCCATTTACAGTTCCAAGGCGAATGGTCACTCCAGGAACAGTTTTTTCCGTTGTGTTATTTTGCCATGTTTTAAGGCATACAGTCATCAGCTGGGTTACTGCCATGTCCAGGTTTCATCTTACGGAAAGGGAAAAGGGAGTATGAAGGAGGAGTCATGCCTAGTTTCTTAATATTCAGACCCAGGAGTGGCACTGATGTCTTCTGCTCATATTCTGTTGATAGGAACTTAGTCCTTGGCCACAACTAACAGCAAAGAGGGACCTGTCGTGTAGCTGGGCAGTCATATGCCCAGGAGGAAGGAGGGAACAAATTGGTGGACAACTTGGCAGTCTTTGCCACTCTCGAAAATAAGGACTATTTGTTACGTATATTGTATCCTCTAAAACATCAGGCATGTAGTTAATGGTTAATAAACACAAGTGAACTAAAATATAATCTTTACAATATTTAATGTTTAGGGATTGAAGTAAGTAAATGAATTTATCTGGAAATGTCTATAAGAAGTTGGTGGCTTGCCACTTAGGCTAAGAATGCGTTCAGGGTATTGCAGGATTAGTTTTTCAGTCTAGGGATTTCTATTCATCATGATTGTTTTGTCTTTAAGGACAAGGTTGTGTTCAACTTCATACAGACATAGAGATGTTGAAGAGAATAGTTAAATATACCAAGAAATAGTGAAATGTTATGCTTAGGATCAGCTTACCCAACAAATCCATTGGTTGCTGTCTTTGACCTTGTTCCAGCAGGAGGAGGAGGAAGATTTCTTTTTGCATTGCCAACTTGTCTTCTCTCGGTTCTTTTAACTCTTTCCCCCTCCCCGGTCATTAGGCACCTTGCTGTGACAAGCTGTATACCTGCCGGTTGTGTCATGATAACAAGGAAGACCATCAGCTAGATCGCTTTAAAGTAAAGGAAGTGCAGTGCATCAACTGTGAAAAAATCCAACATGTAAGATTTTACCACATCTCATTTTCTTTATTTTAAAAAATTTTTACTGAAGTGGTTTAAAAATTCAATTGAGTATTGCCAAGTAATAAGAAAACTCTCAAAGTAGGCAATACCTTTGATTTAAAAGGTTAAAAAACTTGTTAAAATAAAACTGCATACACTTTAACATAAATTCTCGATATTCGAATAGTAATTCAAAATGTTTTGGTAAATTTACCGCTGTTGTTAATTATATGTATCTTTTATTTAGGCCCAACAGACTTGTGAACAATGTAGCACGTTGTTTGGAGAATATTACTGCAGTATATGCCACCTGTTTGATAAAGACAAGAAGCAATACCATTGTGAAAACTGTGGAATTTGTAGGTACTGTATGTAAAATGTTCCTTCCTAATTACTTCTAATGTATCTGGATAATAATAGTTTTTAAAAATCAACTTTATTGGAATATAATTTACATCTAATAAAATACATGCATTTAAGTGTCCAGTTCAGTAAATTTTTATTAGTATCTATATGTTACTACCAGCACAATCAAGATAAAAAAATTTTTCCATTCTAAAAAGTTTCTTCATGGTTTTTTTTTTTTTAAAGATTTTATTTATTTATTTTTTAGACAGAGGAGAAGGGAGGGAGAAAGAGAGGGAGGAACAGCAACGTATGGTTGCCTCTCACATGGCCCCCACTGGGGACCTGGCCCGCAACCCAGGCATGTGCCCTGACCGGGAATCGAACCGGGATCGTCTGGTTCCCAGCCCGCGCTCAATCCACTGAGCTACACCAGCCAGGGCTCTTCATGGTTTTTTGTAATAATCACGTAATTAGCCCACCAGCTATTGTGTGGCTATTTAACATTTTAACTGGGATATAAAATACTTGTATATGAAGTGTTTTGCACACAACTGAGGTAGAAAATCAGGGAGAATTTTTCCTTTTTTTTTTTAAAGATTTTATTTTTATTTATTTTTTAGAGAGAGGAGAAGGGAGGGAGAAAGCAATGTATGGTTGCCTCTCACATGGCCCTCATTGGGACCTGGCCCACAACCCAGGCATGTGCCCTGACTGGGAATCAAACCAGGACCGCTTGGTTCCCAGCCCGCACTCAATCCACTGAGCTACACCAGCCAGAGCATCCTTTTTAAAATTAGTTTTTAAAAAGATTATCAAAAGTTTTGATAAAAATCAGAAAGTATGGAAAAGTAGAAGAAAAAAGAGCTTACAGTCCAACTTCTTGTTGACAAGCTGCTATTGGCATGTTGGTATGTGGGGATTGTTTTCTTTCTAAAAGATCCTGGAGTATATAAGAATTATACAAAAGCATATATGTGATATATATATATATATGTTTTGAAGTATAGTAATAAAACCACTCAGTTTAAGAAATAGAACGTTACTAATATTGTTGATATTCCTAATATTTTATGTCAGCCATTTCTCTTTATTCCCATTGGAGATAATGACTGTTTTGAATATTTTAAATCACTTCTTGCTTTTGTTTTATAGTTTGCTTTTGGTGAAAAGGAAAGGAATTATTTATTTACAAGTTATACAGGCTTGGAGTAATGACTTAAGGTCCCCTTTAAGATACTAGAGTTCTTTGGAATACCCATTCTCTAGAATACCCACAAATGTACACAGTCCTTCCTTTTCCCCTTTGCCCAGTCCAGGGTACCGTATCTCAGGGAAAGAAGTAGAAGTCCGTGATTCAGGCAGACCCTCAGTTCTGACACCATCCTCTGTGTCACCACCACGATCTTCAGTTAGTCCAAAACCATGTGGCACCTTCTCATGGCCCACCAGCAAGAGTCCTTTCACCCCTTTTCTTCCAGGCAAAGTCTCTCCTGCTTCCTAGGCCGCATGGCAAAGGGAACCACCCAAAGCCATGTGTTCCAGAGCGAGCGAGCAAGCAAGCGAGCGAGTGAGCGAGCCAGAGAGAGAGAGAAAGAGCGCGTGCCTGCCTCTCGGGCGGAGGGGTCCGTACTCCTACCCTTCGTGGCCCAGCGAGAGAGAGAGAGAGCGCCTGTCTCTCCGGCGGAGGGGTCCCTACTCCTACCCTTCGTGGTCCGGCGAGAGTGAGAGAGCTATAGTTTGTTTTTAAGGAAGGATAACAAACATACTGAAAGATGAAGAAATCATAAACAGCATTATGTGTTTGCTTATGAACACACAATTTTAACCACCACCCAGATTAAAAAAATAGAATATTCATAATACTTTAGTGGACTTCCTTTTGCCCTAAGTCATTACACTCTCCCAAGGTAACCACTCTCTTCTGACTTTTTGTACATGTTCTTTTGTGTTTTGTTTTGTGTATTTTAAGGCAATATTATTGGGTGCTTACAAAGAATTGCTATATTTTCCTTTATAATTGACCTACTTATTATTATGTGTCTGTTTGTATCTTTAGTAATGTTTCCTGCCTTAAGATCCAGTGTACCTATATCAGCTTTCTCTTGATTAGTTTTTGCTTGTATATGCTTTTTCATTTCTTATTTTCAAACATTTTGTATACTTACATTTAAGCTGTGTATCTTGTAAGCAGAATATAATAGAGTTTTGTGTTTTTATTGAGTTTGATAAAGACTGATTTTTTAATTACACTATTTTTCGGACTATAAGATGCACATACCATAAGATGCACCTAACGTTTTAGAGGAGAAAGATAGGGAAACAATTTTAAAGCAAAAAATGTGGTAAAACATTTAATAACATAAATAACATAATATTTCACCAATGTAAATGTAAACAGAACTCAGGTAAGCTACATTTGGACTATAAGATGCACCCCCATTTTCCTCCCAAATGGGAGGGGGTGCATCTTATAGTCCGAAACATACGGTAAACTGTTTAGTCCATTTATTAATATAATTATACTTATTTCAATTTACAGTTTTAGTGTTTTCTGTTGCCAAAGTATCTGCATATTTGTCTTTTTTTCTCTCTTTTCTTCTTTTGGATTAATCAGCCTTTTCTATTGTATTTTTATTCTCTGTAAACTTATTAATTACCCATTCTTCCATTAATCTCAGTGTTTAATTTTAGAAATTATAATATACATCCTTGGCTTACTCATATAATACGTTTATCATTTCCTGGACATTGCAAGAACCTTAAACTCTAAGAAGATTTAGGTGCTATTGTTGTCATGTACTTTAATCTTTGTGTATTTTAAACTTTGTAAGACATTGTTTTGAACAGTCAGTACTCTTATATTAACCTATATATTTATAATTTCAGTTGCTTTTTATCCTTTCTTCATCTTCTTTCAGCTTTTTTAAATTTAAATCATTTTTTATTTTTTAATTATTGTTGACATACAATATTATATTAGTTTCAGGTGTACACCCCAGTGATTAGATATTATGTAACTTACTAAGTGATTACCTCTATAAATCTAGTACCCATCTGACACTGTACGTAGTTCTTAGAACATTATTGACTGTATTTTCTATGCTGTACTTTATATCCTCATGACTATTCTGTAATGGCCAGTTCATACTATTTAACCTCATCACCTTTTCCACCCATGCCTCCTCCTATCTGGTGACCAAAAAATGTTCTCTGTGTCTATGAATCTGTTTCTGTTCGGCTTCATTTATTTTGTTTTTTTAGATTCTTTTGTTGGTAGATATGTATTTATTACAATATGATATTTTTTATCTTTATTTTCTTCTTAAAGAGACTCTTCCACATTTCATGTAATACTGGTTTTGAGATGACGAACTCCTTTAGCTTTTCCTTGTCTGGGAAGCTCTTTATATGTCCTTGGAATCTAAGTGATAGCTTTGCTGAGTAATATTGGTTGTAGGCCACTTTGAATATTTCTTGCCAATCTCTTCTGGCCTGCAAAGTTTCTGTTGAGGAGTCAACTGGCAGTCTTATGGAAGCTCCTCTGTGGGTAACTTAACTGCTTTTCTCTTGCTGCTTTTAAGATTCTCCCTGTCTTTAACCATTTTAATTACAGTGTGTCTTAGTGAGGGTCTCTTTGGGTTCATCTTGTTTCTTGTTTGGGACTCTGTGCTTCTTGGACCTGTGTATCTGTTTCCTTCACTAAGTTAGGAAAATTTTCTGTCATTATGTTTTTATTTTATTTTTTTATTGATGTTTACATACAGTTGTCTCCATTTTCCCATCACCACTTTCCCCCTGTCATTACATTTTTAAATAGGTTTTCAATTTCTTGTTCTTTCTTCTCCTTCCAGCACCCCCACGATGTGAATTTTGGTACACATGGGTTGTCTTGGGGGCTCCTTACACTATCTTCCTTTTTTGGATTCTTTTATCTTTTTTCTTTTTTAAAAGTATTTATTTGTTTTTAGAGAGCGGGGAAGGGAGGGAGAAAGAGGAGAGAAACATCAATGTGTGGTTGCCTCTTGAGCACCCCCAACTGGGGCCCTGGCCTGCAGCCCAGGCATGTGCCCTCACCGATTCGAACCAGTGACCCTTTGGTTCACAGGCCGGCACTCAATCCACTGAGCCACACCAGCCAGGGCTCTTTTTGCTTTCCTGATTGGGTATTTTTTTGCTTCCTTATATTCCAAATTGCTGATTTGTTTCTTGGCTTCATCTAGTTTACTGTTGTTTCCTGTAAATTATTCTTCATTTTAGTTAGTGTATCCTTCATTTCCAGCTGGTCCTTTTTTATGCTGTTGAAATTCTCACTAAGTTCAGTGAGCATCCTTATAAACCAGTGTTTTGAAACTTACATCTAGTAGTAAATTGCTTGTCTCCTTTTTGTTTAGTACTTTTTCTGGAGTTCTGTTCTTTCATTTGGGACATGTTTCTTTGTCTCCTCATTTCGGCAGCTTCCCTGTCTTTATTTCTGTGTATTAGGTGGAGCTGCCACATCTCCCAGGCTTGATAGAGTGGCCTGTTTAGGAAGTGTTCTGTAGGGTAGTGGCACTGCCTCCCCAATCACCCAACCTGGGCACTTGAGGTATGGGCCCTTGTGGGAGCTGTGTATACTCTCCTCTTGTAGTTGAAACTTGGTTGCTGTTGGCATGTCACTGGGAGGGACGATCAACTGCAAGTACTGGCTACAACCACTGGCAACCATGGAGGGTCAGTTGTACAGGGGCCCACCCCATAGAGCAGGACCTATTTCAGTAGGGCTCTAGTGCCTGCTGAGTCTGTTGCTTGAGTGTATCATTGTGGAGGTAGCTGGGTGGTGTTTTGTAGTGTTCTGAAGCTGTCCACCAGGTGCTCTGGTTCTGGGACATTCTGGGACATATAAGCCAGTTCAGCTGCTATCTTTGTTTTGCCCAGGGCCACCTGGCTTGAGCCGCAGAGTGATCTGCAGCTGCCTGCTACTTGTGCTGTGGTTTTAGGTACCCAGGAGAAGCCAGGGTATGAAACATGGCTGGCTGCTGCTAGTGCCTGGCCTGGGGCCTGTTATCCAGAGGTACAGGGCATGCTGAAGCCAGGTGCTGCTTGTTTCAGAGATTTTAGGAAAGCCTGAAGTGGGAGCCCAGACAGGCCATTCATATGAAAAAGCCAGTGGAAACACCTAGGGTGGTGGGTGGGCCAACAAATTTGGTAGGGTGGAGTCTCAGGGAATCTCCAGGGCAGGGCAAAAAGTGATAGCCTTGTGATGGAGACTCAGATGTGGTACCTGCCTGCCAATTCTGTAGAGGGGGTGCTCATCAAAGGAAAAATGGCCTCAACCAGCACTTTCGTCTGGGAGAAAGCTGCTCCCCAGCTCTTGCTCTGATGTCAGACACTTCATTTCTTCCCCATATGTCCCTGGTGCCTTAAGAGCTGCTATCCCAGCCCAGGAACTCAGAAAGTGAGTCACAGTAAGCCTGTGTGGGTCCTTTAAGGGAAACTGCCTAGGACTCAAGAAGCCGTCTTCACTCAGCCTCAATTCCCACTGGTTATGGGGAAGTTATGGGGACCTCTCTTCCCAGCACTGGAACCCTAGATTGGGTGGCCTGGTGTGGGGCTGGGAACCCTCATTCTTCCAGGGAGGAGGGACCTCTGCAGTCAAGATGTCCCTCCTGATTTTTATCTGCCACATGTGGGTGTGGGACCAGCTTATTCTGGGTCTCTGCCCCTTCTCTACCAGTATTGATACGGCTTCTTTAAATCCCTAGTTGTAGAACTTTGGCTCAGTTTCAGGCAGTTTGGAATGCTGGTTGTTCTGTAGTTTAGTTGTAATTTTAATATGGTTGTGGGAGGTTACGAGTATTGTGTTTACCTACACCATTATCTTGACCGGAGTCTCTCTTTTCTTTTTTAATCTTTGGGATTATTTTCCTTCTGCTTGAAGAATTCTGTTTAGTATTACTTTTAGTGAGACTCTGCTGGTGACAAATTCATTTTTTTGTCTCTTTGAATATGCTTTATTTTGCCTTCATTTAAAAATTTTATCTTTGTTGAGTGTAGAATTCTAAGTTGACAGTTTCTTTCAGCACTTTAAAGATATTCTGGTGCAGTGGTTTTTATTTAAGTCACCTATCAGGATTATTATTGCCTCCTTGAAGGTAATCTGTGTTTTATGTACCTCTCAATGTTTTAAAGTCATTAATTTTTAGTTTCTCATGGTTTATTCAGGTGTGTGTGATATTTATCTGTCTTACAGTCTGTAGAATTTCTTGAATTTGTGGCTTAATGTCTTCTGTCAGTTTTGAAATGTTCTTGGCCAGATGATGTTTTTGGAAATATTCTTAGCCAACTAATTATCTTCAGATAATGTTTCTGCTCCATTGTTTACTTCTCTTGGGACTCTAGGTAGAGACCTTTTCACTATGTTCCATATCCCCATTATCTTTTTTCTATGTTATCGTTTTTTTTTCTTTTTTTCCTTGCTTAAATTGAGTAGTTTCTAGTAATGTTTCTTGTAGGTCTCTGTTCCTTGGTGTTTAATCTGTTGTTAAATCTGTTGAGTTTTTCATTTTAGTTTTTTTTTAAATAGAATTTTCTTTTTTTAAATACCCCCTCCTGAAAGTTTACAGTTCTTAGATGAAAGTCTTCACTTTTTTTTCTTGAACATATTAATTGCATATAATTTAAAGGCTGTATCTGATAACTCCAATATCTTGGTTACTTGTGGGTCGGTTGTGTTTTTTATTTTTTTCTCCCTTGGTGCTTGATTCTTTGGTTCTGCTTTTTGGTATGCTTGATACTTGTTTTAGTTGGACATGGTATGTAAAAAATTGTATAACTTCTGGATACTATTATTTTGCAAAGACAGTTTACTTTTCTTTTGGTATGCAATTAATATACAGATAGACCACCTTAATCCAATTAAGGATAGAGATAATTAGAGGCTAAGTTTTTCTAAGTCCTGTTCTGTTTTGTTTCCCCTTACACTCAGGCTCCTGGGACACGGTCCCTTAGTGGTCTGGACTTAAAGCCTGGACCAAAATGGGATGGTCCAGGTTCTTTTTAGTAAATGCTGTGACTTGAAGTCCTTTCTATTGAATAACTAACCAGATGAGGGTACCATATTTCTTTTTGTCCTTAGAAATATATTGTCCATTTATTTTCTTGAGTGAGACCATTCATCTAGATATCATCTGAAAACCGTAACCTGATTCATTGTGCATGTCATTATTTTTTTTAAGATTTTATTTTTATTTATTTTTAGAGAGAGGGAAAGGGAGGGAGAAAGAGAGGGAGAGAAACAGCAATGTATAGTTGCCTCTCCCATGGCCCTCACGGGGACCTGGCCTGCAACCCAGGCATGTGCCCTGACTGGGAATCGAACCGGGACTGCCTGGTTCCCAGCCCGTGCTCAATCCACTGAGCCACACCAGCGAGGTGTATGTGATTATTTTTACCATCGTTATTAGAGTCTAAACAGTGGTTTTCAAACAGGGGTGATTTTGCACCCCTCTTCCTGTCCAGGGCATATTTAGCAATATCTGGGGACATTTTTGGTTGTTATAGCTGGGTTGGGATGGGAGGTATTCTGTCATTGCCATCTACTTGTTACAGGCCAGAGATGCTGCTAAATATTCTATAATGCACAAGATAGTTTTCCACCAAAAAGAATGATCTGGCCCAAATAGTTAATAGTGCCTAGATGGAGAAACACTGGTCCAAAATGCTGCTATCTCTGTGTTAGGATGAACAAATTATCAATGTAGTAAAAACTAAATCTTTGGCACTACCAGTCATGATGAAGGTAAACATGGTGTAGGTAAACATGGCTCACCTCCTTGTCCAACTACAGCAAAAATTATAACTAAACTACAAAACAACTATCACCCAGAATTGTCAGAAGAATTGAGTTATATGGAAGTCCGACAACCAAGGAATGAAAGAAGTAACATTCATGCAGATGGATAGGAGGGGCAGAGACGTGGAACAAGCAGTCCCACACCCACCTGTGGTAAATAAAAATCAAGAGGGATATTTCCTGATCGAGGGATCCCAGCCCCATACCAGACCACCCAGCCCTGGGTTCCAGTACCAGGAGGATAAGTCCCCATAACTTCTGGCTGTAAAAACCAGTGGGGGTCGGGGTGGTGGAAGAAACTGTAGGATTCTCAAATGCCTCCTCTTAAAGGGTCTCCAGTGGACTTAGGACTTATGTAGACTCACTTCCTTTGGGCTCCAGCACCGGGGCAGCAGCTCGAAGGGCACCAGTGGCACACAGGGAGGAACTGAAGTGTCCGGCATCAGTGGGAGTGCTGGGGGACAGCTTCCTCTCAGACAAAACTCCAAGCAGCAGCCATTGTTCCTTTTCTGAGCCCTTCCACACAGAGCCAGAGCAGCGACACCACACCTATGACTCCATCAGCCTGGTTCACACAGGTTGCCTCACCCAGGCAATTACCTGAGGCTCCACCCCATTCAACTTAAGATGCGCTTTTCTACATTAGGCCACACTACTAAGACAGGGAGTCAAAGCAGCTCTACCTACTACATAGAAACAAACACAGGGAGGCTGCCAAAATAAGGAGACAAAAAAAAAAAAAAAAAAATCACCACCCAACTGAAAGAACAGGTGAAAAGTCCAGAAAAAGAACTAAACGAAATGGAGATTAGCAATTTATTAGATGCAGAGTTCAAAACGTGATTATTAGGATGCTGAAGGAACTCATTGGATACTTCAACAGCATAAAAAAGACCCAGGCAGAAATGAAGGTTATACTACATGAAATAAAGAATGATTTACAGGGAATCAACAATGGAGTGGATGAAGCTGGGAATTAAATCAATGATTTGGAACACAGGGAAGAAAAGAAGTTCGATCAGAACAGCAAGAAGAAAAAAGAATTAAACAAAGATAGGATAAGGAGCCTTTGGAACAACTTCAAGCATACACTAACATTCAAATCACAGGGGTGCCAGAGGAGAAGAGAAAGAGAAAGAAATTGAAAACTTATTTGAGAAAACAGTGAAAGAAAATGTCCCTAATTTAGTGAAGAAAATAGACAAGTCCAGGAAGCACAGAGAATCCCAAACAAGATGGACACAGAGGGCCACACGAAGACACATAATTAAAATGCCAAAGGTTAAAGAGAATCTTAAAAGCAGCAAGAGAAAAGCAGATAGTTACCTACAGTTGAGTTCCCATAAGGCTATCATCTGATTTCTCAATAGAAACTTTGCAGGCAAGAAGGGGCTGGCAAAAAGTATTCAAAGTGATAAAAAGTGAGAACCTACAACCTAGGTTACTCTACCCAGCAAAGCTATCATTCAGAATCAAAGGGCAGATAAAGTGCTTCCCAGTCAAGGTAAAGCTAAAGGAGTTTATCATCACCAATCCATTATTATATGAAAATTATTGTATCATTATTATATTTCTTATTTAATAAAAAGAAGATAAAAACTATGAACATTAAAATGGCAGAAAATTCACAACAATAATTTAAT
>PVJI01009817.1:0-63488 GCA_004026765.1 Micronycteris hirsuta | reverse complement strand
AAAAGAAAAAATATAACTTCTCTTGACTCAGGTTTACCTACCTCTCCATTTTTCTGATTTTTATTGTAGCAAAATTACTCAAAAAGAGTCACCTATTCCTGCTCCTCTCATTCCCTCCTACGTCGCTTTTAATAAACCATTTGCTTTTACCACTCCACTAAAACTGTACTTGTGGAACTCATCAATAACCTGTATACTACTAAACCCAGTGAATGTATACAATAATCCTCATGTTTCTTGGCCTAGCAGTAGGGTTTGCCACTCTCGAGCACACCCTCCTTCTTGGTACACTATCTGACCTTGACTTCCAAGATTGCTACCTTTTCTTTGTTTTCTCAGTCTCCTTTGCTGGTACCTCTTCTTTTCCCTGGGGTCAGTCCTTCGTCTTTTCTGTTTACGCAGTCTCTTTGGTGACTTGCATTTAATTGTCATCTCTGCACCATGGATACCCAATTGACATCTCTGGCCTACACCTCTGTACTCAGCATTCCACTTGTATATCTAGGCACCTCAAACTGAACTTGCCTTTTTAATCTTCTACCTGAAATTTATACAGCTGTACTCTTCACTATTTCAGTTGAGGACAACTTGGTTCTTCAGGTTATTGAGGCTAAAAATTTGAGTCATCCTCTTTTTATCCTTTTTTTCTCTCACATCCCATGTTTAATTTATCCAGGAGTCCTTTGGCTCAGAGATGTCTAGTATCTGACCCTTTCTCTTTGTCACTGATGGGAGCTAGGGACAGGACTGGCACCTCCGACTTGAGTTGCTCCAAGTTCTAAAGGGCCTCCCTGCTTCCGCCTTGGCTCTGACCCATAAAACCTGTTAGTCTTCCACTACTCCACAGAGTCAGTAATGGTTCTTTTCCCAACAATTAACTTGGACTCTCTCAGTTTTACATGCCTATACTTTGGATAGCCCTCTCTGTTTTTACCTTCTTAATTATGTTCCAATTTTGTCTTTTTTCTCTTTCTTTAGCTTACTCTATTTCCTAAGTTAATGTTAGGCACATGTATTTAATTTTCTGGTCTTCAAGTCTTCCTGGTCTTTAAGATCCTTCCTCATCTTAGGCCTTTTTTAGCTATATTTCTATTTCTAGAAGAATTGTTTTCTCTGTCCCAGGTCTCCAAGACTTTTAACCTGAACAACTAGTTCCAGATATCATGCTTTTCCTTGGAAATGATTCCCACGTAAATTTGGAGTACTGATTTCCACCTTCCATCTACCCTATAGGCAACCTTGTAATCCGTGATTCACGTTGGCCCATCACTCAACATTGTACTGAAATGCAGGCTCCTTTTGACTTAAAGCTAGTGTGAAATTAGTGTTTCATATCTGTATATAGGCACTTGTTTGTTTTCAACATACTTTTTTATCTTTTACCTTCTGTATTTGTGTATACATTTGTATGTATTATGTATTTCATTTTCTATTTTATCTCATGTTTATTGAAAGCATCCATTTTAGATATTTCCCTACTGGATATCTAAAATTGTTTGATATTCTTATCTTTCATAGGTCATTGCTTTAGTGATGGACATGTTTACAGATGTGGACATTTTCAAAGAAATCGTGGAGGCATCAACCCGAGGGATATCCGTATACATTCTGCTCGATGAATCTAACTTTAATCATTTCCTAAATATGACTGAAAAACAGGGTTGTCAAGTTCAACGTCTCAGGGTAAGAGCTGCGTGTTTTGTTTTTTCCTCGGGTATTGTTTTTGCAGTTTGTGTACTATTTTTGTCTCAGTCAAATGTGAAACATGTTAGGCTATGTTATTCCAAAGTAGGAAAAAAAATGTGTGTGTGTGTGTATGTGTGTGTGTGTACAAAATGTAAGGTAAAATAGTGATTGATCACAAAAGGGTCTGTTTGTACTTTTTCGAATGTAACTAAAAATACACATCTGCATAACAAATTTATACGATGCTTTTCTTGATAGTGAGACGCTTGAGCTTCTGGGTTTACTTTGGCTACCAGTCATTAGTAATGCATCTGTTTTGCACGTGCAACCTCGAAACCATTGACTCCACTGATTTTGTCCTTCAGCAGATATTGCTTATCACAATCATTTGGTATAGTGATTTCAGTTACATGTGACTTCTTAAAGGCAGATGCATTTTAATTTTAGTTATTTTGACACGATGAATCTATAATCTGAAAGGATCTTGCAGTAGGACCCTAAGTGATTTATAAACCATCCTGTATAAATGTAAAATAATATCTCCATATTTTAAGTGACTGTTTTCCTAGAGAACTTCTTTTTTGCATGATGTTTTAAAATTTGCTTTTCACTATTTTTGGTTTATGTATTTAAAAATTATTTCAAGTGTCCTTTTTTGTACTAAGGTTTTATATTAACATGTATTTTACTTTTCAAGACATTTTCCTTCTAACCTTAATTTTTATGTTTTATTTACACATAATTCTAGAATATTCGAGTGCGGACAGTAAAAGGCCAAGAATATCTTTCAAAAACAGGAGCCAAATTTCATGGGAAATTGGAACAGAAATTTTTGTTAATTGACTGCCAAAAAGTTATGTATGGTTCTTACAGGTAAGAGTATTATGTTTGCCTCTCACATTAATAATCTTTTATAGAACTTACTAGTTTTACATTTTAATGTAATCTGTTCAGTTCTTTTTTTAATTGACTTACAATTGACATATAACATTATATTAGTTTTAGGTATAGTGGTTTAATACGTGTATATAATGCCAAATGATCACCCTAATAAGTCTAGTTAATATTTTTCACCATACATAGTTACAAAAATATCTTTTTTTTCCTTGTGATGTGGGCTTTCAAGATTACTTTCTTGGAAACTTTTAGATATGCAATATCGTATTATTAACTGCAGTCACCATACCGTATATTACATACATTATACTCACAGCACTCAACTTATTTGTAACTGGAAATTCGTAGTTTTTGACACTCTTCACCCGTTTCATTCATCCCATACCCTTCCCCCTGACTTCTGGCATCTACCAATCTGTGCTCTGTACCTATAAATTTGTCTTTTGGTTTTTTTTTTTTTTTTCATTGTTGTTTTATATATAAGAGAGATCATACCGCGTTTGACTGTCTCTGTTTGACTTATTTCACTTAGCATAATGAGTTCAGATCCATCCATGTCATTGCAAATGGCAAGATTCCATTCTTTTTTTATGGCTGAGGAGTGTTATCACATTTTCTTTATCCATTCACCTGTTGAGGGACACTTAGGTTGCTTCCATATCTTGACTATTATAAATAATAGGCAGTGCAGTGAACAGGGATACTGATGTCTTTTTGAGTTAGTGTTTGTTTTCTTCAGATAAATATCCAGAAGTGGGATTTGTAGGTCATATGGTGGTTTTATTTTTAATTTTTTGAAGAACCTCCATACTGTTTTCCACAGTGGCTGCACCAATCTGCATTTCCATCAACAGTGCATGAGGGTTCCCTATTCATCACATCCTCCCAAAAGTTGCTATTACTTGACTTTTGGGTAATAGCCTAGTTTGTGTTTACCTGCAGCGTTATCAAGCTTTTTTAGAAATTATTAGTTTAAAATTTTATGTAATCTGTTTAATTATTTCTTAGAAATAAAAAACAGAACCCTTGCATGGAAACTTGGAGACTTGGGTTTCAGTTCTGGCTATACCTCTAAAGAACATTAAGACACTGGGCAAATCACAAAACTTCTTGGGCTTCAAGCTCTTCACTCCACAAATGAGGAGGTTGACTGATATCTCAGTTTCCATGTAGCTCTACAATACAAAAAGTAGGTGTTTTTCCTTCATGAAAACAGCACATAGTATGGATTCAGTAACAATTGTTCATAAAAATAGAAGCTGTTTATCATGTTTGAAGAAACTGTCAAACAGATTTTTCTTATTTCAGGACTATTAAGAACCTGTTAATGATCATGTAGTCACCATAGTACTACCAAAAATGCATTTAGGAGTCTGACTGTTAAAAATGTCATGGCCGACACTAGACAAGTGACTCAGACCTAGATTCTACTCTCTGGCATGCTTCAGGGCTTCCACTGGCGATATATCTGCTCTCTCCTAGCTTAGCTCTTTTACACATTTCAACCCTATTCTTACAACTTATCTGCAAGGCTGTTGTTTTCATCTATATTTTATCAATGACGAAACTGAAGTTGCAGTAGTTTAAGAGACTTGTCTAAAACCCCACAGCTAAAGGCCACAGACAACCCAGGCCTGGCAACACAGTCCAGATCCTGCTGGTTCCAGAGTGTAAGTGCTGCCCTGATATTCTCTCATAAACTTCAGGCCTCGGTCCTGAATGGGATGCAGAGGGAGGCTACATCAACAGGCATGAAAGCACCAACAAGCATATATGCACTGCTAGGTCACCAGCGCAGAGTGGACATATCACGAAAGGCTGTAGGAGGAAGCCAGGAGAGCTGTGGACGTAAACAGGTCAATGTGGGAGGAATCCTTAGGAACTTAAAACACCTAACAAAGAGGAGACACCATGTTAAAATGGAAGGCTGCAGGCTAGTTACTCAACTTGGTTGCCCCTTAGCTCGCTCTTCTGTAAAAGGAGGGTGATGTAGAACTGCCGTGTTGTTGTTATGAGAATTAAGTCATGCATCCAAAGCTGCTAATGTTAACTCTTATTTTAAGCCTTTAAAAAAACTTACCTGCTAACTTTCCCTTTTCTAAGTGATCCTTTTTGAAAAATGTACTTTAAATTCTAAAGGAAAACATATTAAGAGCAGAAATCACAACTAGTGCTTAAAATTAACGAGTCCTTTTAAAGACTCATTATTTGTGTATAAGTTCAGATCACTTTTAGATAGCTTTTATTGAAATTTTAATTAAAATTTGGAGTTCACTTGACTTATAGAATGTTGTTTGTTAGTAATGTCATCGTAGTGAATGCATAGGACCACAGATTTGTCAAAACTTATCTAACAACTCTCTTTATGATTGCATGTATAGTTTAAATATATTTCTTTAAAAAATAGTGGTTGTCAGCTCTTGTCATTTTTGCTTTTTCTCACTAACTATCATGAACCTTTCCTATTAACAATATTTAGCTGGTGGAACAGTTATGAACCAGCCTTAATAGAAACTGGACAAAATTTTATTTCCTTTTAGTTAAAACCATCCTTTGTCTCCCACATTCTGTAATTGTCATTGCTTTCCTTGTAGGCAAATTCAAAATGTCCTCTTCTTTATTTCAAAATTCTTTGCTATAAAATGTCTTTATATTTTGAACTCTCAGCATTTCTAGACAGGCTTGGTGTCTGTACTCACCACAGTCACAGTTGTGTGACAGGTCACTTGTCGTGTTGATGGTTTGATCAACAAAACATAAGTGTTTTGCCATATCATGATACTAACATTGATGAGATAAAATAATTATATGCTTTTCATCAGTGTGTGTAAATCAAATTTTGAATTGGATACCCTCATTTTAAAATTGTCATATGAAAATCTGGAAGGTATTTAATATTGTCCACAAAATTGACTGACTGAATTTTATAAGCTTATTTCTTTAAGTATTATGATACTTATGAAAGATACTTTCAAAAGATAAGTCTCACTGAAGTTATTGGCTCTAACGTGCCATTCTGCTCAAACTTGAAGGTCATCACATTCAGAAATCCATGCTACAACTAGTCACTGTTCTCACTGCATGGACTTCACGTTATTACCCCCAACCAGAAAACTCAGAGTTTTTGAACCACTTTCTAATATGTGAGGTGATAACTACATTCCCAACTTCATGACTAACACATGACAGTGTTTGGAGGGGGCGGGATAGTAAGTTATGATACAGAGAACAGAGTGACGGCTGTCCGAGGGGCTGGGCAAAAAGGGAGAAGGCATTAAGCAGTACAGATTGGTAGTTGCAGAATAGCCACAGAGATGGCATTTGCAGCATGGGGAAGATGGTCAGTAATGTCAGTATAACTAGGTGTGAGGCCCGGTGGGTGCTGGAGCAGCTGAGGGGACCGCTTTGTAGACTGTGTGGTTTACTGGCCACTTTGCTGTACATTTGAAACTGGCATGGAATGGTTTTGAATGTAAACTGTGGTTGAAAAATAATATAAAATAGCTCTGGCTGGTGTTGCTCAGTGGATTGAGTGCTGGCCTGTGAATGAAAGTATCACTGGTTCAATTCCCAATCAGGGCACATGCCTGGGTTGCAGGCTAGGTTCCCAGTAGGGGGCATGCGAGAGTCAACCACACATTGATGTTTTCTCTCCCTCTCTTTCTCCCTCCCTTCCCCTCTCTCTAAAAATAAATAAATAAAGTCTTTTGAAATATAATATAAAATAATTGTTTTTATATTTATCCAAGTAAATACATGCACATATTTTAAAAAATCAAGTATCACTAGAAGATATGCAATACAAAACATGTCTTCTACTCCCTCTCAACATACTCCTAATTCCTGACTGCCAGATACTATTTTTTTTAGCTAGTTCTTCTGATATGTATTGCATTCTCTTACATAATGTGATTACACTGCTGTTTCTTGATTTATCACTTTTAGATATATGCTCTTTTGACTTTATATTATGGCAGTTGAGGCGTTACCTATTGTAACCACGCATATCCACTTGCCCACCTGGTCCCCACTCACCCAATACAGTTTTATCACAGTTTTTTGATTAAATGAGAAGTATGAGTTTACATTACTGAAGTTGTCTCCAAGTTGATCATTAATGAGCAATGGAGTGATTTATGATTGTTTCCTTCTTCGTAACAAAGTTAATGAGCATTTTATTTAGGTTTTAGTCATTGTCTTTGTTTTCCACTTAACTATTACTATTTTCTCCAGTTGACTACTGATTTCTTAGTACATAAAAACATTTCCAGATGCTCAGTTACTACCAATGATCTGTGGTGTCCCATCTGGACCAGCAGGTCTTTAACCTGGAGCACAGTTGGGATCCGGGTATTTCCTATATTCCTGGGTAATTTGAGCTACAGTTTTTAAAATCCTCCTTTTAATTCCATTTTTAACTCATTTTTGTTTCCATGTCATAGTTTTTCTCCCAAGTTAGATCAAGAACATTTTCCATCAGAATGGGATTTTTAAAATCCAACAATTTATAAGTTTAGATGATTTATGGTTTCACAGAGGATGAAACTCTTAAATTGAATCATTTTACTCCAAATTTAGAAGGCATTGCACTGCATTCAAATTGCTATTTAAGAAGTCTCACACAGTTGTTATTCCAGTTTTCTTCATATAACTTTTTTTCTTTCTGGAAGTGTCTAGGTTTTCCCTTTTACGTGCTATTCTCAAATTTATCACGATGCTTCTAGGTCCAGGCCTTTTCCCCCTGTTGTTCTGGGCAGTCCACGTACTTGCACTTGGCAGTTCTGAGAAGTTTTCTTATTTATTCTTTGATCATTTCTTCTCCTCAATTATTTCTGTTATCTCTCCCTGGAATTTTTGCTAACTGGATTTCTGCTCCCATTGTATTATTTTTCCTACATTTTTCCATCTGGGGCTGGGGGACATTTTACTAACTGGGGGATTTTCTCAATTACATTTTCAATGCTTCTATTATATCTTTCTTTTTAAATTTTGCTATGAAATATTTTGAATATCTGCTACTCGAAATATTTTATAGCATCCTGTTCATGTTTCATAGATTTATTATTTTTTTCTCTTTATTTCTTTGAAGATATTAAGTGTGTGTGTCTGTTTATCCATATTCTTATTTGTGCATTTTCTCTGTTTCCTCTGGGTACCTTTTTTGTGTTTGCTTGGTTTGCTTTCAGTTTTGCATATAAGCTTTTAAGCTTTATAAGCAATCTTCTAAACTTTATTGTAATGTCTGCCAATCCTTTGCAATGTCTTTATATTTAAGAATGAATGAGTATAGAACTTACTAGAAATTGTGTGTGAAATGCTTATCAACAGCTGAGTTCACAGAACAGTGATTGGCTGAGATCCTGGAAATTATACAGGAAGATCCCTTAATGTTGGTATAAGTAGTCCTTTTATCTCTAGGAGTGGTCAGTGTTTTCAGAGAATAATCTATAAATTAAATATTTCCAATCAAATCTCTTTCTGTTACCTGAAATTCTATTACAATAATATTTCCTGATTTACCAAAACCTAGAAACTTTTCCAATTGCCACACATTCACCAGTCCCATTATCTTCTCAGATTCCTAAGTTCCATACCTGGAGATAATTCTTATTTTGTAACCTATGCATATCCTTTATGATGCACAGATATTCTTACTCTTTCTTCTTGTTACTGGCTCAATAATTTTACTCATTATTCCAATTTCTGCTCTGATTTTGTGTCCTATCACTTTATTCCAACTACTTTATTCGTCATAGTAAATGAAATCTCTCATCTTTCAAGTCTATACTACAAGTAGTTGTGAAGAAAAAATCATTCCCCAAACATCTCCTTTTATTATAATTTATTCAAACTTGGGATCAGATCTTACACAAACTGCTTTGCTCTCAAGGTTCATCCATCTCTTATATTGTTTTTTTAATGCAGTTAAATATAAGTTGATTTCAGTTTTCAGTAATACATGGCCATTATTGCTTCCTTTTTCTATGTTTCTTCTTCCACACAAATTGTCCTCTCATACCTTTCATTCATGTCAAAACTTTAAGGTTATCTAGTTTCTATCAAAATATTGCTAAAATCTCACTTTCTTGAGGGATTTCTCATGTTTGATAGCTGACTATTCATTTCTTAATATTTCTAACATACTTTATACTCACATCTTCAGTTTGATTGAAAATTTATTTAATAATTCACTTTTGTACCATATCTTTTAAGTCAGGCTGGTGGCCAACATATCTGTAAATACAAAGTACCTAGTAAATGTCCTGTTCATACCATCTATTCAGTAAGTATTCTAAATAAAATTAAGTGTATCAGAATAATTAAGTTGAAGACTGCTGTTTGTAAAATTGTATATATTTTAAATTATTACTCTGCACATTTAAAAAAAATCTTCATCTACCTTTATTATTGTCTCCCTTGTGTAAGCAGTAAACTCCTTCATTGTGGAGAATGTGTTTATCTCCCTTTTTACTGTGTTAAAACCTATCGTATCGTACATTATTTGATACGTAACATATTAGTGATTTTTTTCTTTATCAGCTCAGTGACTCTGTATGTTTGACTATTCAGATTTTCAAACATCAGATTTAAAATCTTCCATGAAATTTCAAGATAACTGTTAGCTCTAAACTCTGGAAAAGAGATAGGAAGTTCCATAAAGTACTGCAAAGTAGTTATAAATTTATTTTGTACCTAGAAATTGTACCTGTATTAGAAGATCTAATTGGCATTCTGGCTGGTGTGGT
This sequence comes from Micronycteris hirsuta, assembly GCA_004026765.1. Classification (NCBI taxonomy): domain Eukaryota; kingdom Metazoa; phylum Chordata; class Mammalia; order Chiroptera; family Phyllostomidae; genus Micronycteris; species Micronycteris hirsuta. Next base: position 54,159 of record PVJI01009817.1, on the reverse strand, counting down.
CTGTGAGGATCGAATTCACCAAACCTGTGTGCACTGAGTCTACTGTCGCCTGACTGAGGCTGCCGCCCACAGACCCGCTCCCTGTTCATAGCTCCCAGCACTCTAAACCACACCTACTGTGTAAGCCACAGAGAGAAAATATATGTATTAGTACAGAGCTGTCTTGCACTGTGACATGTTGGAGCTATAAGGAATTGTAGCAGTTTTGTTATTCATGTCCTCGTTTTGGATGTGAGGAAACTGAGGCCCAAGCTCACGTGACTGGAGAGCTCAGCAGAAGCCAGTTCTCTCAGCTTTTCCTGGGATGCTAGCTGGCCTGAACCCTGCCAGGATGCATTTTTTCACTCTACAAATTCTTACTAGGTAGAGATGCTAAGTGCAAAGCGGCTTTTCCTTCGACTTCTCATAAGTAGTGTAAGGAACTATGGTGGATTCAAATCCAGGACTTGAGTTGATTTGTTATTTAAAGTGTGAATATGGGAGTGGGGCCACATATCCATATTACAAACATGTAATGGTTGGAAGTGTTTTCAATTATGGCAATCAAGGGAAAAAACTCTTTTGTCAGCATTAAACAACGCATTTTTCTTAGTAGACTATATATATTGATTGTCACTAATCTTTTATCTCAGCAAACATAAAATTTTCCAATTTTGATTTTTTCCAGCTACATGTGGTCATTTGAAAAAGCTCACCTGAGCACGGTTCAGATAATTACAGGACAACTCGTCGAGTCCTTTGATGAAGAATTTCGAACCCTCTACGCCAGATCATGTGTCCCCAGTTCATTCGCTCAGGAAGAATCAGCCCGGGTGAAGCATGGCAAAGCTCTGTGGGAGAACGGCACTTACCAGCGTTCGGTCTCTTCATTAGCTTCTGTTTCCAGCCAAAGAAACTTTCTTGGTAGACAAGACAATACTCATAAACTAGATTCTAGTTACTTCAGAAACAGAGGGCTATATACCCGGAATGAACATGACAAATATAGCATAAGAAATCATGGATACAAACCTCATTTTGTTCCAAACTTTAATGGGCCAAATCCAGTCCGTCAGTATCAGCCCAATCAGAATGAAAATTGGAAGCGGCATAGTTATGCTGGGGAACAGCCAGAAACAGCACCGTACCTACTGCTGAACAGGACTGTGAATCGAACCATCAATCCTCCTGGTAATTGGAAAAAGTCTTCAGATAGTTTGGCGTCCTCATCACGGGGAGGCTATGCAAGCCACCATAACACACCTCCCCAGAGTTTTGGCAACTGGCTCGCCCAGAGGAAGACAACACATTTTGCAGAAAGGAATTCTAATGTGCGGAGGTCTTTTAATGGGACAGATAATCACGTTCGCTTCCTGCAACAACGAATGCCAACCCTGGAAAATACGACAAAGTCATTCTTGCGGAACTGGAGAATTGAATCCTACTTAAATGATCATTCAGAAGTTGCGCCTGATTCTAATGGATCAGCTATAGGTGACCGGCTTGAGAGCTATGATAGTTCTGAGAATTTGAAAGCCAGTGCCCTTTATACGCATTCACGGCTTCGCCCCTCTTTAGTGTTTAAACCAACTTTACCTGAGCAGCAGGAAGTTAATAGTTCTGCAACTGGCTCCTCAAATTCAACTATCATTGGTTCCCAGGGAAGCAACACACCTGAAGAGGTCCCAGATACCCCTACAAGTGTAGAGCATTCGACAGACAAACCTTTGCCAGAATCAATCCCCGAGCTACCGTCCCAATCAGAGATGCCAAAAATGCACCCCTCGAGAGTTCCTGAAAACCACTCAGAAGTCTTAAACCAAACTACAAGTGGCCATGCTGAGTCAGACAACTACTTATATACAAATCTGTGTGTAAATAAGCAGACAGAAAATGTAAAGAATCAACAAAATGAGAATATGCTTAAAAGACGAAGTTTCCCATTCTTTGACTACTCAAAAGCCAATTTAGATCATGGAAATAGTAAGCATTATGTGTATAGCACGCTTACCAGGAATCGAATCAGACAGCCAGAAAAACCCAAAGAGGATTTGCTGAAAAGTTCTAAAAGCATGCACAATGTGACCAATAGCATAGAAGAGCAGGAGGAGGTGGTCAAGAGAGACCCTTCCAGTGGCACAACTACCAAGTCAGTTTCCATTGCTGCTTTGCTTGACGTGAATAAAGAGGAACCTAACAAAGAACTTACTTCAAAGAAGGAAGTTAAGGGTTCCCCAAGCTTTTTGAAAAAGGGATCTCAGAAGTTAAGGTCCTTACTTAGCCTTACCCCGGAAAAGAAAGAAACTCTATCCAGAAGTAAAACATCTCCCTTTTATAGGATGTGTAGTAGTTCTGACACTTTAGCTTCTGAGGCTGAAGAGAATCAAAACCCAAGGAAGTCAGAACCAAAAGTTGATTCATCTCCTAGAAGAAAGCATACTTCCTCAACAAACTCCCAAGGCAGCATCCACAAGAGTAAGGAAGATTTAACAGTCAGCTCATCTAAACGAGTAAGTTCTGCATCCAATGAAAGTAATGAAATAATACCTTCTCCAGGTCCAGCTGAAAACAAGTTCTTGGACAGGTCAGGGGATGCCTCTGCCCCAAGATTTAACACAGAACAGATCCAATACCGAGATCCAAAGGAAATTCGTACTATGGCTGCTTCTGGAAGAAAACCAGCTTCTTCAAGGCCAAAGCCCAATGAGCTTGTGAGAACTCAGTCAACTGATCGGCGCATTTATAGTCGTTTTGAGCCATTTTGTAAGATTGAGAATTCTATTCAGCCAACCAGCAACATGCCAAATGCCAATATACACCGCCCAGAAATAAAATCCTCCACTATGGGCAATAGTTATGGCAGGTCCAGCCCAATGCTGAATTACAACACTAATGTTTACCACACTTATCAGCCAAATGAAAACAAGTTTCGAGGATTTATGCAGAAGTTTGGAAACTTCATACACAAAAATAAATGAGATACTATAATTGCAAATAGAGATTAAAATACAAAATGAATGTGGCTATAAATATTTGTCTAAAGAACATTGTGGACAGTTTTTGTAACATGCCAATAGATTTCTGTAGGGGCAAAATTTTGGGTATGATGTGTATTTTTACCAACTTACTATGTACAGTAAAGTTGTTGTTCTGTGTGATAAAGTTAATTGTGCTTAATTATACTAATGGAATGGCTCTATAAACACATCATTTTTTAATGGTAATGGTAAAAAAATGTAACTAAATTGTTTTCTTCCGACTGAAGACATTAAATCTTAAAAAACAAACCTTAATGGCAAGATGGTATATGGATTTTAACCATTTAATCCAAAGTTTTTCCTTTCATTTAAAGTCTTTTCTTTTGTAAAGGGACCCTAACACTATCAGTGGCCCTTTATAACACATCTTTATAGGGTTCTCATAACTTCAGGTTATGAGAAAATAAGAAAAAGCCTTTTGGTTTTAAATGGCCTTAAAATTTGATAGGATAACTTCTTATATTTTATTAATGTTTTATTACTTTTCCTGTGGAGCATATATAACAGGTTGGGTAGCACAGTAAAATTTAAACTATATAGTTCAGCATACGTTTTCTTTTATCTTGCCTGAGGGTGCTGGCAGAGTGTGGGTCTCTGGTAGCACAAGGAAGTCGCAGGAACTTGTCCTCATTTCCTGAGAACTCCAGATGTGCTTCTTTCCACTTTCCCAGGGAGCCTGTACATCACTCAGCCGGCGGCTGCTGGCCTTGGCCATTTCTTCCTTCAAACTTATAGTAAGCCAGCAGGAATTGGAAACCTGAATTATTTCTACCCTTTTCCTAATATAAAATATTTTAGCAACGTAAATTTCTACATAAGTTTTTATCTTAGGATTGGTATGACAACGCTTAGGTGTTCTGATTGCAAAAGTCTTTGCTCTTTTCTGTACGCTGTGCCAAATACAGTGTGACAGGGTGCTGTGGCGCATGCGCGGAGTGGTGCTCGCGTCTGTTCTTCCGTGAGCAGGGGCCTAGTTGAAGAGTTTAAGACTTCCTAGATCTCGATTTAATGAGGACACTCAGATCAAAGACACCCCGTGCCTGTCTGAGAGTAGTGAAATAAAAGTTCCATATCCATTACAGAAACTTTAACTTGGCTTTACTTCATCCACAAAGAACAGAATTCAAGAAACAGTGCCTCATTTGAGACGTGGCAAGTGTTTCTACAGCACTTTAAATTTCACACCTTCCAAGCTGCTGTATGGGGTAGTAATTTAAAAACGCAAGATTTATTTAAATATTAATATCTATGTTACTAAATAATTAAAATAATGCTATTAAAATATCTATCATTTAAATAATTTTTCTTAAAGCCATGATAAGAAATATGATGGGGGAAAACAAGACACTTGGGAAAAGAAAACATATATTGAATACTTACCCTAGACCAAGTCTTGAGCCTGAACCTAAAGTGACCTTGGCAAAATTTTGTGGGTACTACTGCCCTCATTATTTATAGTTAATGACTAAGGTGATAACTGAGACATCGAAATTCAGACATATAATGCTGCAAGTCACATAACTAATAAGTAAAGGTACTAAGGTGCCTATAACATCCTGTCACATCATATTACCTCCCAATTGTGTTCAATTTCTGCCTTGCCCAAACTATTAGGAATTCAATGAGAAAAATGTTTGTATTTCCTGACCCAAACAGCAATCAACCCAAAAGGGTTTAGTTGAATTCCACCAGACAACAAAGACACAGGGGACTTAAGATAACCATGGTAGGTGGGATTAAGGAATTAAATGGAGGTTGGTTTCTGAATGCAACCTAGCAGGCCAGTTTTAATTGCTAAGCAGTCATTTTGATCCTCTTCTAGTTGACCTGTGACAAGGATAGGAAAGGAAGAGCTCTAACCAGCTTCTGTACTAGAGAAAAAAGCCCATTAGGGCAGGAAGCTAGGCAGTGAATAGAACCTGATGTTAAATGTATAATCTAGATGAATATTCATAGTAAGTCTGTGAAATGAAGTCTTTAAGAAAAAATAAGAAAACTAAACCACAAAGAAGTTAGATAAGTTTCCAAGAGCTACACAACTCTGAATTGGTAGAACTGGGATTTAAACACAAAAGCCTGTATTTTTAATGCCATACCACACGATACCTTACTGGCTTCTTACTCCTCTGGGTTTGAGGAACCTCCTTTGAAAGTAGTCACTCTCTTTTGCTCTCCCTTCACAAATTGCAAAGATATAACAGTAACTGGAGAGTAACATCACTTTATAAACACAAATTCAGAATATACTCTTCAGTTTCACATTGTTCACAAAAGTAGGTTTTAAAACCTAGGGAATTCCCAAGTACTACAACATAGGATTTTATTGTGTTGATAAACTTAGTGTAATAGATTGAAAATTCTGTACACTTTGTAATAAATTAATAAGCATAAAAATAAAACTTAGAGGGAAAAGTCATTTTCATAGGAAAGATAGCCAGGGATATTTATATATATAAAAAAAAAAACTAAACTTTGAAATGTGTATTTCCTTGTAATAAGAAATGGAATTCAGTTGCAATAAAAAAAAGCTATTTCTAATTGTTAGTGGATGGATTTTAGAGTCATCTAGAAATTGTAATATCTTCATAGATACTACCAGGTTATTTTAAAACATTAGAAGTGAGATATTTTTTATTTTGCTCTTAGAAAAACTGATTTCTATCATTCTGGACCATAGTCCTTATTATGCATTTAATAAAGGCAGAACCCACAGTTAACCAAAGCAGATGGACTTCAATGTCACACCCGTTCTTTGTTACTGATAGTTGAGGCATCTTTCTGAGATACAGGGATAATGGGCTAATTGTCATTAGGAAGCTCTGAAAATGCAAATTCTGCAAATTTAGAGCACTGTAACTTTAAAGCTGAAATTACAAAAAGACTGGAGAGTAAACCATGTTTAATAAGAACCAAGAGCTCGTTGCCTTTGTGTACAGCAACTACCATCCTTTCTGGAAACAGCTGTAATAGTTCGTTGAGTTCTTCCCCTCCCTAGTGGAATTGGGAAGTATTGGGTGCTGTATTTTATGCACTTGTGACGGGCAGCTTAGGCTTTTGCACAGCAGATTTGTTCTTTGCCATTTTCCTTTATTTTCCTTCTATATTTTTCCCTTCAGAAATATCTATATATCAGAATCTGTACATAAAGTAAGTTTTCAAAGTTTCTATGGCTCAGCAACTCCTCAAGGTTAAGGCTGAATGAGTGCACAGTGCTTCGGGTAATTACTCAAGAGTTTGAGTTATAAACAAGACACTCCAAACTTCATGGATGTATTTATTTCAAGTGATATAATTTCTTTTTTCCCCAAATTAATATTAGTGGAAAGGTAATATCATGTAAGTGTACTTTCACATTAAAGTTTGATAAGGTAATTTTTACTCTCTACATTGTACATTAATTTGTAAGCAGAAACTCAAGAAAATAGGTGTGATTTCAGAGTTCTTCGCAGATAGCTTCAGAATAGTTTAAGTGCCTGTATCCTAAACGTATGAATGTGCCTCTGTCATAACGATGGGGTTCAGCCACAATTCTGACATGGTGTGTGATGGTATGGGAATGGGGTATGTGTTGGTAGTCTCACTTGGGCACGCAAATACCCTGTTCAATGAAGATGACATCTGGTGTGATCTAGATGAGCAGGAAGAAGGTTGAACTCTGACTGCATTCAACTTGAACTTTTCTCAAGATTATCTGGTCAGTCAGCTCTTTGACTTTTATGAATATCCATTGATTCTTAATGTGCCTATGGCTAAGGGATATAAAGGAGAATCATTATTTCATGTTCACCATGTGTGGTGCTGTTTTTTTAAGTTTATCATAATATTTAGTTTGGCTCTAGAATATTTAAAGTAAAAAGGATGAAATTATAAACCAAATAGTCAATTTTTAATATACAAACAATGTTAGTGAAGAAATATTCTTCCAAATTTAACTTTTGTTTTTAAATCTAATAAATGAATATTAAATAATTTTGTACAAATGTCAATATATTGTAAGGTGTTTATTTTTTATCTTCATACCGTGGATTTTCACATAAACTTATACTTTCAATTAGTTGTTATATTATGAATTTAAGTTTTATACATTTTTAAATATGTCTCCATAATTTTAAATGGTTTTATTTACTTCTTTTTCAGAGAGGGGTAGGAAGGGAGAAAGAGAGGGTAAGAGACATTGACGAACAGGAGCAACATCAATTGGTTGCCTTTCACGTGTGCCCCACCCTGAGACTGAACCCAAAACCCAGGCATGGGCCCTGACCAGGAATTGAATTGGTGATGTTTTGCTTTGCAGAATGATGCCCAGCAAACAGATCCACACCACTTAGGACATATTTCTCTATAAATTTTGAAACCATATCTTAAACACTTTTAGATTGATTTTGATCAGCAATTATATTTTATATAATAATTTATCCACATTTGATATTGTGACAATATTTTTTCCTTAACAATATTATATACACTCATTCTCTTTATTTCTATTTTGACTGCAATATAGTAGTTATTTTAAATAACTTGTGACTGAAAAATAGGGAATTTATTTCATTAAAAAATTAGTAACTGACTTGTATGACTTTGTAGCATTTAATTTAAGTAAAATATTCTAAAGGAACATTTATGTTAGCTCAATTAGTGACATTAAATAAGCTAAGGTCTAAAAGTAATTAAAAACTTAAAATGTGTTTTCCTTAGAGAAAAAATAATTTATATCACAGATTAAGATACAGTTGAAATACTGTGTTTTGGAAAATAAATACCATATTTGTAAAGGCAAATGTGATTTTTAAGTAGGTAAGTATAATTTTAAGTAAAAACAATTTTTATTTTGTTTTTTATTTACCATAAATGCTGATGTTTAAGAAAAACCTAGTTCAATGGAATAGTAAGGGAAATAGATAAGGTTTTACTTTTTGTGGCCATCATCAAGGAAACTTGTGAATAGGCTCAGTTGATTTAAGTAGTCAAAGACCATCCTGAGGTAATTGGACTAGATAGATAAACATGGAAGTGCATTAAAAGGAGTAAATGTGTACTGTTCCTGGAGAAAAGAATCAAGTGAGGTGGCATTACCTGAGCTGAAAACAGTAGGACACAGAAGCAAGTAATATATATATATAAGAAATCTCTTAAGTTAACAAAGAAAAGTATAACATCAAATTGGACATTTTTCTCATCATAATCTGTTTCAACGATCTGGCTCATTTATGTATTTAATGCTCATACTAGGAAACTTTGTAGCATTTATGTAGATTATGGTAGACTTTCAAGAAAGTAAAAAAAAAAAGTCTTGAATAATCAGAGGTTGTACAAGTTTCATATGTTTTAAGACTAGCCTGAACTAACAGCAAAAATATGTATGCTGAAAAGCAAGGTGTCAGAGAAGTAAGTGGAAGCTACACTAACCTCCTCCCAGGACCAATCTGGAATTAAAACTAAAGTGTAGAGAAATCATCCTGAATAACCAACTGAACACTAGTTGCAGAGAAGCTTTATAACAAAGGACATACAGAAGTAACCACTTCACCACAATATGACAAGTAGGGAGTGCAGAGGAGGCGCAAGAGGGCTGGCTGAGCTTCCATGGGTGGCATCTGAAGTTTCAAAGGGATATTTCAAAGGCCATGGGTTTCCTTCTGAGAGTGTGGGGTTTATCCCAAGCTGTGCTCTCCAGCCTACAGCACCAAAGACAGGAAAGGAATCCAGATAATATCCAGCTATGAAAGGCAGCAGAATTTCTGTCTGCCAGGGAGAGATGGTAGGAGATACAGAGAGCCTATTAAAGGGCCAACACAAAAAATTTCATTTGCAGCCACTTACCCTGGGCTCCAGTAAAAGGAAGAAAGAGTGTACTAGAGATGCATGAGTATAGTCTGGGGTGGCAGCTCTGGGGAGAGAACTGAAGGAACAGACACCAGGATTCCTGTGCTGAGCCATTCCTCATACTGCAGAGGCCATCTTTCTTAGGCAGAGCACTCCCCTCCAAGTTGCATCTGCTTGAAAGGAAGCAATAGCCCCATCTGCAGGAATTACTCTGCCCCACCCTGTGGAACTTAAACCAGGCTGCTGAGTACAGCTTGAGGCTATATCATAGATTAGGTTTAACAACTAAAGCTGATCTCTGGGAACTCTGAGACTCTAGCTGACCTTCCTGCAGGCCCAGTGCTTATAAAAGCCAGCCTTGGTGCTCAGCCTGGTTCATTTGGCACACAAACAGGCCCAACACAGAGAGCCACATGCTATGGATCACTGATAGCCCCAAACAGGTTGCACAGAGCCCAGTCACAAGCAGCATCTGACAAAGGTCTGCTCTGGAGTCTTTGCAAATCTACCTAATACATAGAAACAAATACAAAGAAGCAGCCAAAAATGGGAAGACATAAAACAGACCCTAAAAGAAAGAACAAGAGAATTCTCCAGAAAAAAGAATTACGTAAAATAGAGGCAGACAATTTATCAGAGATTTTTAGAGTAATAATCATAAGGATACTCAACAGCCTGAAAAAATAAATACAACCTGTAAAAAAGAATCAGTCAGAAAGAATGCAATATCTGAAATAAATAATACACAAGAAGGAATAAACAGTACATTAGATGAAGGAAAGGATTATATCAGTGATTTGGAAGACAAGGTAGAAAAAATACGCAAGCACAGCAGCAAGAAGAAAAAAAAGAATTTTTAAAAAACGAGGAGAGCTTAAGAAACATTATAGACAACATGAAACGTATCAACATCCATGTCATGAAAATACCAGGAGAAGAGAGTGAGCAAGGGAGTGAGAACGTATTTGAAAAAATAATGGCAGAAAACTTCCCTAATCTGGTGAAGTTAAATCCAGGAAGCTCAGAGAGTCCCAAACAAGTTGGACCCAAAGAGTGATATGGACCCAATGGTAACCGAGACATATCACCATTAAAATGGCAAGGCTTAAAGACAAGAAGAGATCCTAAAAGACACAAGAGAAAAGGTGGTAGTTACGTTCAAAGGAACACCAATTAGACTGTCATCTGATTTCTCAACAGAAACATTTCAGTCTAGAAGGGTGTGGCTTGAAATATTCAAGGTGATGAAAAGCAAGGACCTAAAACCAAGGGTACTTTACCCAGCAAGGCTATCATTAAAATAGAGAGAAAAGGAACTTTCCAGACAATACAAAGCTAAAGGAGTTTGTAAGCACCAAACCAGAACTGCAACAAATGTTAAAGGTCTTGCTTTAAGAAGGAGAAGAAGAAGAGAAAGAAAGAAAAACAGAGGAAAATAGTCTAACAATAAAATGACATAATATGTACCTATCAATGATCACCTTAAATGTAAATGGCTTAAATGCTCCAAACAAAATACACAGGGTAGCCGAATGGATAAGAAAAGAAGACCTATGCATATATATGCTGCCTCTAAAAGACCCACCTCAGAAAAAAGATACACACAGACTAAAATAAAGGGATGGAAAAAATCATTTCATGAAAATGGAAAAGAAAAAAAAGCTGGGGTAGCAAGACTTATATCCAACAAAATAAACTTCAAAACCAAGGCTAGAGTAAGAGACAAAAGACACTACAATAATAAAGGAAACAGTCCAACAAGATGGTATGATGCTAGTAAACATTTACACACACAACATAGGAGCACCTAATTATGCAAATCAAATCTTGATAGATATAAAGGGAGAGACTGACAAAAGTACAGTCATAGTTTGGGATTTTAACACCCCTTTGGCTGCAATGGGTCAATCTTCCAGACAAAAATCAGCAAGGAGACAGTGGCCTTAACATTCTAGATTAAATGGATCTTTCTGATATCTTCAAGAGTGATTCACTTCAAGAATATACATATTTTTTAAGTGCACATGGAACATATTCCAGGATAGACCACGTTAGGACACTAAACAAGTCCAATAAACTTAAGAGGATTGAAATCATATCAAGCATCATCCATAAAACTAGAAATCAATCACCAAAAGACCACTGAAAAACACACAAAGACATGGAAGCTAAATAACATGATATTAATTAATGAATGGGTCAACGATGAGAACAAGGAAGAAATCAAAAGATACCTTGAAACAAATGGAAATGAAGACACAACAATAAAAATCTGTGGTACACCGGGAAGGCAATCCTAAGAGGGTAATTCACAGCATTGCAGGCCTATGTCAAAAAAGCAAGAAAATACTCAAACAATCTAACTTTACACTTACAGGAACTTGAAAAAGAACAACAAACAAAGCCCAAAATGAGTAAAAGGAAGGAAATAATAAAGATCAGAACAGAAATAAATGAAATAAAGTCTAAGAAAATGATACAGAAGATCAATGAATCCAAGAGCTGGTTCTTTGAAAAGATAACCAAGATTGACAAATATTTAACCAGAATTATCTAGGAAAAAAGACAGAGGACCCAAATAAATAAGATCAGAAATGAAAGAGGAAAAATGAAAGAGCAGAAACTGACACCAAAGAAATACAAAAAGATTATAAAAATTATTATGAATAACTATATGCCAGCAAACTGGACAACCTGTATGAAATGGATACATTCCTTGAAACATACAATGTTCCAAAAATAAATCAGGAAGAATCAGAGAATCTGTATAGACAGATTACACCTAGTGAAATTGTGCAGTAATCAAAAAATCTCCCAATAAAAAAAAGTCCTGGACTGGATGGATTCGCAGGTGAATTTTACCAAACATTCTGAGAAGAACATATAACTCTCCTTCTCAAACTATTTCACAAAAATTGAGAGGAGGGAAGGCTCCAATACTCGTTTTACAAGGCCAGCATTATCCTAATTCCAAAAACAGATAAAGACCACAAAAAAGAAAATTTTAGCCCAATATCCCTGATGATCATAGACACTAAAATCTCAACAAAATATTAGCAAACCAAAAAGCACAATATATCAAACAGATCATATACCGTGATCACGTGGGATTTATTCTGGGAATGTAAGGTTAGTACAGCATTTTCAAATCAATAAATGTGATTTACCACATAAACAAAATGAAGGATGAAAACCACATGATCATATTAATAGATGCAGAAAAAGCATTTGATATCATCTAGCACCCATTTATGATAAAATCTCTCAGCAAAGTGGGAATACAGGGAACCTACCTAAACATCATAGAGGCCATATATGATAAAACCACTGCCAGCATCATACTTAATGTGCAAAAACTACAAGTTTTCCCCTTAGATCAGGAACAAGACAGGAATGTCTGCTATCACCTCTCTTATGCTGCATAGTACTGGAAGTCCTAGCCACAACCATCAGACAAGAAGAAGAAATAAAAGGTACCTAAATTGGAAAGGAAGAAGTAAAACCATCTTTATTTGTAGATGACATGATACTGTACACAGAGGACCCCAAGTTTTCCACCAATAAACTTCTAGAACTGATAAATGAATTCAGCAAACTATAAGGATACAAAATTAATACCCAGAAATTAGTTGCATTTTTATATGCCAATAACGAACTAACAGAAAAGGAAGTTAAGAAAACAATCCCATTCACAATTGCTACAAAAACAATAAAATGCCTCAGATAAACCCAACCAAGGATGTAAAAGTCCTGTACATGGAAAATTATAAGAAACTGAAGACTATACAAATAAGTGGAAGCACATGCTGTGTTCATGGATAGGAAGAATTAACATCATTAAAGTGTCCATATTACCCAAAGCAAATTATAGATTCAATACAATTCCTACCAAGATTCTGATGTTGTATTTCCCAGATCTAGAACAAATATTTCAATAATTTATATGGAACCACAAATGTCCCACATAGCAACAGAGATCCTGAGAAAAAACAAAGTTGGAGGAATCACACTATCTAATATCAAACTATACTACAAGGCAATAGTAATCAAAACAGCATGGTGCTGGCATAAAAACAGACACATAGATCAGTGGAACAGAATAGAAAGGCCAGAAATAAACCCACAGCTTTATAGTCAATTAATATTTGATGGAGGAAGCAAGCACATACAATGGGTTAAAGACAGTTCATTCAATAAATGGTGTTGGGAAAACTGGACAGATACGTGCAAAAAAAATGAAACTAGACCATCTTCTTACACCACACTCAAGAATAAATTCAAAGTGGAACAAAGAATGAAATGTTAGGTCCAAAAGCATAAAAATTGTAAAAGAAAACACATGCAGCAAAATCTCTGGCATTGCTTGTAGCAATATTTTATCGGGTATATCTCCCCAGTCAAGGGAAACAAAAGAAAAAATAAACAGGACTACATCAGACTAAAAAGTTTTTGCACAGCAAAGGAAATCATTAACAAAATATAAAGACAACTCACAGAATGGGAGATCATATTTGCCAATATAACTAATAAAGGGTTAATATCCAAAATTTATACAGTACTTACAAAACTCAATACCAAAAAAACCCGACAAACAATCCAATTAAAAATGGGCCAAGAACCTGAATAGACACTTCTTCAAAGTGGCCACACAGATGGCCAATAGACATATGAAAAGATGCTCAATGTTGCTAATCTTCAGAGAAATACAAATAAAAACCACAATGAGATACCATCTCACACCTGTCAGAATGGCTATTATCAGTAAATCAACAAACAAGTGCTGGTGAAGATGTGGAGAAAGGGGATCCCTTTTCAACTGTTGGTGGGAATGCATATTGGTGCAACCACTGTGGAAAGCATTATGGAAATACCTCAAAAAATTAAAAATGGATCTGCCTTTTGACCCAGCAATCCCACTTCTGGGAATATGGCAAGGGAACTCCAAACACTAATTTGAAAGAATATAAGCACCCCTACATTCATTGCAGCATTATTTACAATTGCCGTGATATGGGAGCAGCCCAAGTGCCCACCAACAGGTGAGTGGATACAACAACTATGGGACATTTACGCAATGGAATTCTACTCAGATTTAAAAAAAAAAAAAAAAAACAACAACAACAACAACAAAAAAAAACGTTTGAAGCAGTGTTAATGGAGCTGGAGAACATTATGCTAACTAAGTGAAATAAGCCAGTAAGAGAAAAACAAATACCATATGATCTCACTCATATGTGAAATCTAATGAACAAACTGAACAAGCAAAACAGAGACTGACTCATAGTTGGAGAATTATGACTGCTAGTGAGGGGGCAGACAGTTTATGGGGTGGAGGCGTAGAGCAAAAAGGATAAAGGACTCACGAACATGGACAACAGTGTGGTGACCGTGGGGGTGGGTGGAAGGAGGGTATTAGGGGACTAAATGGCAATGGAAAAAAATTAACTTCCAGAAAAAATCCTACATATGCTTTTTACAGTGCACATAGAGATGCCTGGTAAATATTCTATGTGTGAATCCAGTCATTTTTTTTGACTGGAATTGGAAAATGTATATTATTTTAATATATATGCATTAAAATATGCATTTTATAACTATTTGAATAGCGATTTTTACAAAAGGCATGATGAATGGGTTAATGAAGTAGGGGTTTCTAGCTGAAATTTCAGCCACATTTACCCTATAATTTAGACATCATTATAGGTCCAGCAGAGGTGATCTTCTGAGGATATTTTCTTTTTCTGAATAAAAGAAAACCCCTTATGAAGAATTCATCCTAAAGGAAACAGAGTAGAGCTGTTCAAATTGAGATCGAAGGCAATTGGCACACTCGGGAAGGAAATGGTGATTTGTGTTAGTCATTTAGATTGTCAACCAACATAGGCCGAGTATATGAGATTAGATGGGAAAAAAATGGCTGTTCTAAAATCCCCCCGGGTGGTGTTCAGAAAGAGCAAGGCAGGCGTCGGGGACTGTGTCATGGCCGCCCTCCTGTGAAGGCCGGTGAAGGCTGGCGTCATACAATCAGAACCCACAGGGGTTAAGGAGATAGTTAAATAGTTAACCACAAGGTTTAGCTGAATACAGCTGTAACTTTTGCAGAAGAAATATTTATCATTTAGTTAGCCTGGGAACGGAACAATTATGCCTGCAGTTTTTCCCTGGGTCTGTAAAATGTGCTTGAGCTTTACCAGCTAACGCTTATAAAATAAACACGAAGACCATGTTCAGGGTCATTGTCTCTCCATCAGAGGATGATGTCCCACCTGGTCCCCGCTTTTCCTTAACTGTCTGTGTCTGTGTCTTTCTTAATCTCCCGTCGCTCCCCCTCAGGGACCTCCTCCCCGCAGAGGTTGGCAGGCACCCTAACCTTGGCATTCAGTACACAGCCACCGGTTTTCTATAGCAACTTCTGTGCTAATATTGAAGGGTGGTAGCAATAACCGCAAAATCTTTGTTGGGCAACAATTAGCTCATAGACTACTTTTGGTGTGGAAGGAAATTGGCAGTATTACCACAATGGGCCAGAGCAGTAAATAACAGATGCCATGAAGTAGCCAAGAGGGTAAATGCATCTAGGAACTCATAGAACATAAATAGTAGAAATTAGAGGGTTCTAAAATCTCATCACAATAGATTTAGATGGGAATTTACTATTCCCTTATTCTTACTGAGTTAGAACGGCCTAGGCAATACAAGTCTTATCTGTAACATCCACAGCAAAACACAAAATATTTGTGACAAAATTTAGAAAATAAATTTGACAGAATGATCACCATTTCACTTTCCTTAGAAAGAGGTAAATGAGGGTGGGAGGGGGAACCAACAAGCCCCAAAATAAAACAAAAACAAGAAATTTGAATCAGGGATTTATTTTAGAAAACAAATTTCAGAACATATCGTGATACTAACACATTTTGTCTCTAAATTTCTTTTTGCTAGCTATAAAAATATTGTTAACCATCTTTATGTGTCTCAATCATCATGCAGATTCAATTAGATTTAACAGACTACATTCTAGAAAGGATGTTCTTTTTTTATTTTTGTATTTTATGAACTACCAAAATTTTAGTGTAGATAACTGTTAAGGCTAAATAAGTTATAAACTAATTAAATTACAATAAGCATTCTAGTTAATGAGGGTCTACCATAAAGCTCAGAATTAGACGTATTTCTGTAAATGAGGAATCTAAAATACTTTGATTTCTTATCTTTCTTCCCCAAGCAGAATGTAATATTGCTCTTTCCAAATTCTATTATATATTTCACTAAATTAGGTATAAAAATTTATTGAGCTTTGCAAAGTTTTTTTTTAAAATGTGTTTTATGTGATTCAAAATTGAAAAATGTCTGTTATATCAAGTGCATTCAGTGCTTGGCACAGGGATGGGGCTGTAAGTGCTGAATTCATTTGATTGCCAGGGGAAAACCGTGAGAGATATATTTTGTATTCTAATACTGGTAAGGCAGAAGACCTTGTTTTAAAATACAATTGAATAAAAAGAAGTGAAAGGCCGAGTGCAAGTAAAAAGCTCAATGTTACTTCTTTGTTCTGACAAACCACTTTTTGAAACTGAACTTCTTTGTGCTTGTTTTCCTTCATATTTAATGAGAATTACATTTTGTTGTTCATAGGAGTAAGTAAATATAAAGACATCTACCTTGTGCCTGGCTGGTGTAGCTCAGTGGATTGAGCGTGGGCTGGGAACCAAAGGGTCCCGGTTCGATTCCCAGTCAGGGCACATGCCTGGGTTGCAGGCCAGGTCCCCAGTGGGGGCCATGTGAGAGGCAACCACACATTGCAGTTTCTCTTCCTCTCTGTCTCCCTCCCTTCCCCTCTTTCTAAAAAATAAATAAATAAAATCTTAAAAAAAAAAGAGGACATCTACCTTGTCATTTGAATCCCCTTGAAAGAAGGGCACAAGGTAAATATTAGCATAGTAGCATTACCATTTTTTAAGCATTGCATTGAATTTTTTTTTACCTTAGGTAAAGGTAGTAATAACTTTTAAATTCTGAGTTCTCTCCAGGGGACTCAAAGTCTGACAAAGAGGTTGCTTTCCAAAGGCTGAGAATTAAAACTGTAAGTATGTGAAGGTTAATATATATATTTTAAATCTCAGCTAGCTTAAAATGTGTTTGTGTGAGTTCTGAGAAGTATAAAACCAGAGGTCAGAGATTGGACAGAATAGGGGGAGCTCGAGAGCGTGCAGACACGGCTTTCAGTACAACCTCCCGACGTGTGGGGAGTGACAGCTGTTCTATCAGCCAAAAACGAGAGAACTCATGGACTCTTCTTGGAGTACTAAAAACAATGGTTTAAGAAACTGTAGGATTTCCTAATGTTTAATGAGCCTCGGAAGTGAGTTTCAAGTTGTCTTTACCTCATGTTTGGGATTCTGAGAGACCATCTATCCCACCAGCAGCACACCTCAGTTTGATTAATAACAAAAGGTGTGTTTAATGTCTGATGACCAGGCCTTATTGTTATACACATTAAATTATAGGTTTTAGATTAGATACAAACCTTTCTACATCAGCCTCCGTATTGACTCATCTAAATTTATGTAAGTTTTTTCTCCTATATTAATATGCAATCAGCAAAAACTATATTTGGTCTTTTTTTTTCAAACACTTAACAAATTATTTTCTTTTCTGCACCTGGATATTATTTGTCTTATCTTCCTATGTCAGACCAATAAATAGATAGGATGAATTGGGACTTTAACTCAATATGCATACTATTAAATTACCTAGCTGCACCAAACACCGTCTCCCACATATTGAAATTATGTGAACACATAGGTACCAGTACAAAAATAGAGACTTTCATAGAATGTATAAGTCTATATATTCATCTTTATCAAGACTTTTGGTTCTTTTTTCTCCTGGTTCTTCTCCCACATAGCCAGAATTAATAATTATTATAGTAATATTATATGGACTTTTTTAGATTTAAATACAAAATATCCTTTAATCCCTGTAACAATTCTGAGCCACATGAGCTTATTCCCATTTAACAGATAAAGAAAATAAAGTTCATAGAGATGATGTGATAGAATCAAGATCACATGAAGACATTGACCTAATTCTTTTCATGTTTTTTTAAAGGTCATAATTATTTATTTTTAGAGAGAGGGGAAGAGAGGGAGAGAAGCATCAATGTGCCAGAGAGACATCGATCAGCTGTCTCTTGAACACCCCAAACAGGGGACATGGCCTGCAATCCAGGCACGTGCCCCAATAGGGAATCAAACAGGACACCTTCCAGTTTGCAGGATGACACCCAACCCACTGAGCCACACCTGTTGGGGCAATCCTTTTGGTTCTTAAATGTAGTACTTCAGATGAATATCTATTAAATCATCTGAAAACTGTTGTTTGTCACTTCTTAGATGTCTAGATGACCTGTTAATATCAAGAACTTAGTGGTACTCAGTTGTTCATTACTTAATACATTTATTGTATTTGATCAGTTTAAATAGATTTGAGACTTAAAGTGTCACTGTGTGGGAGGTGACAATAAAAAGGCAGTTCAGTGGGACCAGAGAGTATTCAACTTGGTCATTAAGCTGAATGCTGCAATACAACAAGGATTTTGTCTGTCTACGTGGCACCATCTCAGGAGACCCTAGTTTGTGCCATGAAAATAAGATTGAAAATGACCTTGGTAAATTAAAAAAAAAACCATTTAAATACAGAATGGCATTCAACGTTTAAAAAGTCAGAAAAACAGGCTACACAGGCATAACCTAAGGAGTGGCTTTGGGGGCCCAGAGAGTCTATGAAACTGGACACTTTTTTGCAGTCATGAGCTAAAGAATAGTCAATGTGATTAGTACCAGAAAGGCTGGTAATGAAAGTGTAGGTGTTCACACTCAGAGTGGAACATAGGAAAGATTGGATGTTCAGGAGGACTCTCTTTTTATACTAGGGTCAAGCAGGGGCTTAAACACTAGAATTCTATTAAAAAATACCATTGATTTATATTCTATTTAGATTAAATTTAAATAACGAATGAGTTATAAGATATACTTTAATACAGAGGTCCCCAACTCCCAGGCTGCTAGCAAAGCTTGCCTGAGTTCTACCTCGTGTGCCCCCATCCCCCAGCGTCTCCCACAAAATTGGTCCCTGGTGCCAAAATGATTGGGAACCACTGCTTCAATACTTCTTACTATATGGAGCTAGGTAAAAAAAATAAATAAAAATGGTAAGGTCATCAAGATTGATGATTCTGTGCTTTGTTAAGTATGGAAAGAGAAAACTAAGGACTCACAGGCTTGGAAGAGTTATTTTTATATAAAGCATCCTGAAAGGACAAATATTATCTTATTGAAGTCCAGTTAATAAATTCAAACTTTGTCAGCATTAATTATCCATTTTAAAAATATCTGCCTCAGGGGTCAAGAGAGCTATAGTAGAACAGCTGCACAATAGATCAGCACTAATTATGATAGTATTTACTGAGAGCTTACAAATTGTTTCAAGTGATCCTCAGAAATTTTATGGGTTAAGTTTTACTGTTATTCCCATTTACATAATGAGGAAACCGAAGTTTACAGATTTTTCTTAATAGCCTCAAAGGATATAAGGAAAGACTAAACGGTAGAATCAGAATTCAAATTAAGACAATTAGATTTCAAAGCCCATGAAAGAAAAACAAGTGTTTAGAACTGATTCATTGTTCATTTCATTAATTGACTATGGTTCAGAACACACTCTATGCCCATTAGTGTCCTAACCACAAAATTCAGACCAGAGTTATTATCACAGATTAGAATAAAGAATCATATTTATCTATTCACCTCAGCAAAATTAATTTGAGGCACTTAGAATACAAAATATTATGGTTCCTAGAACAGCACTCAGCATGTACTGAATGTTCTGTAAGTATTAGCAATGGGAAAAAAGAGGACCTTCTTGGCTGCTGTGGTTGTACCTTGAAGGAAAGTAACGCTGAAACACATGTGCAGACTGGACACCCTCCAGTGCTCCTGACATTCTATCTTGTACCATCCTTGCCTTGGGAGTTGCAAGGCCTTTTCAGGTCTAATCTTTTTCTTACTCTCTGAAGTCCCCCTTCTCCTTATCTATTTTCTGCTAAAAGAAGTAAATTTTCCTCCCGACTTCATGTTTACCCAATCTTTGTCTTTGCAAAAACCTCAAAGCCAATCAGACATTCTCAGTGAACAGATTTTCATTAGTTTAACACAGGAAATTTTATGGCACATAATAGCTTCTCTGTGTATGTCCAACAGAAGCATACATCTGTCCTTATCATGTGCATTTTTACAATTAAATGTTTCATTCAATTTAAGTCAGTGATTTTGCATTAATCCTTTATATTAGAAAAAGGAAATATTTTTTAAGATCAGCGCCTTCAAAGGGTATATAATATGATGAATCCAGTAGAGTGACTCAAGTAAGTAAATAGCAATACTAAAATACCAAAAGTTCAACCAGAGGCAGGCAGACAAAATACTAAGATGACTCAGAAGATGAAAGAAACATAACCAGGTGAAGATTCACAAATTCTACTTACTATATGTATGAAAATAGTTTCATTTTGAAGGAATTCTTGTCCAGAATATTAGTCAAAGAACTAAAAGTAAGAAGACAGTTTTGGAATATCTTATTAATTTAATCTTCTTATTTAAAGACTAATTTTTAGAGCAGTTTTAAGTTTCTTAACAAAAGTAAGAGGAGAGTACAGAGGATTTTCTTATATTCCTTCTCCGCATACGTGCACGTTCTCATTGATATCACTCACTGGAACGGTAGCTTTTCTTCAGGTTCCTTCTTAGGATTTCCATCTCCCTGTTCACATTGCCCCTGTGTTCTTGCCTCCTGTGCACTTTATCTGTTAGATCCCTTAGCTTGTTAATCAGAGTTGTTTTGTATGCTCGGTCTGATAATTCCAGCATTCCTGCCATCTCTAGTAATGATGCTTACTCAATCTTTTATGGGTTTTTTTCTCTTTTTTTCTAGTATACATTGTTTTTGTTTTGTCTTTTTTTGTTTGTTTGTTTTTTGATAGGGAACATGATTAAGTGGGTAAAAGAAATTGTTGTAAATAAGCCTTTAGTGATGTGGTGTTGAAGTGTAGGGTGGCCGAGGGAGAGAAAGCATTCTATAGTCCTATGATTAGGTCTCAGACTCTTAGAGAGCTGTAGAGAACTTATTTAGAGAACACGTGTTTCTCATTTTTTTTCTCCCCAACCCCACCACCACCATGGTAGAACAGGATGGCTAGAGTGGTCTGTATTGAGGTATTTTCTTTTTCTTTTTTCCGTAAATTATTTTATTGTTCAATTACAGTTGTCTGTATTTTCTCCCCTTGAGGTATTTTCCTTACTCAGTATTTTTAAGGCTCTGATAATACCTCAGCCAGTCGGGTTCTGGTTAACTCATCTCTTCTGAGGGCAGGGCTTATTAAGACAGAGTGGTTTGGCGTGTTTGAAAATGGTTTCTTTTCTACTGTCCTTGTGGGAATCTGGCTGACTTCCTCATATAATTCCCAATAGGTGAGTTCCCCCCTCTGACTATGTCCCCCTGGAGTTTTTATTCTCAGAATTGTTCATATTGAGACTCCAGCAATTCTTCAACTTCAGTCGATGTTCCTACTCCCCGCATTTGTCCTCAAGGCAGTTTCTGCTCATGGCCACTCCTCAGTAAGCCTTGACTCCCAGTTTTCATGTACGTGTCTCCAATTCTCAGGGAACTGGTTTGCCCAGTGTTTCCTTCCCTCTCTTACAGATTCCAGAGTTACTAACTGTTCAGTCTGTATCACTTTTTATCTGTTGTTACTATTGAGTGACAACTTCTAAGCTTTTTACAAATGGAAATGAAATAGGAAGTCAAGACTTAATTTTTAGAAAGTATTTCACCCTTTGTAATTTTCTAATATAGTCATCCCTCGCTATATCGCGGTTCACTTATTGCGGCTTCACTGTATCGCGTGTTTTTAAAAAGATATATCTAATTCTGTATTGCGGAGTTTTCACTATATCGCGGGATTTTGCAGTATATCAGTATTTGTATAATATCTATGATTTTAATTATTTTTGCCTGAAAAATTTAAACAATATAGAAAATGTTAATTCAAACATATTAAAAGAATATTAAATCAAAATAAAATACAGTCTATATTTCATCAGCAGGTGAATACCATACTGTACACAATGGAAATGCAGTATATCACTACTGCTTGCACAAGTTTGCCAACGTGAGATTGTACAGGGCACACTATTGGCTGATGGAATGGAAGGCGACCAACCACAGCACTGTGTTCTCTATCCTGAGCGCTGATTGGCTCAGTCACCGTAGCATCAGTCTGTTTGCTCTCTCACACTGTGCCCATACGTTCAGCATCTCTCCTTGTCCACTTCACATTGACGTCTCATTGCAGCACATAATGTTGCTCTGCGGTGTTGTGTTTTTGTGAAATTTTTGTAAAAGTTTGAATTTATTTCAAGCTCTATGATGCCACCCAAATGTTTGCTCCTTCTAAGGCTTCTGGCAGTGAACCCAAGCACCAGAGGAATACGCTTACCATCAAAGAAAAGGTGGAACTTCTCGACATGTTAAAGGAAGGAAAAAGCTACCCAGCTGTAGGCCGCCATTATGGAATTAATAAATCTACTGTTCACTACATAAAGAAAGACAAGAAAAATATTAGTTCTACGACAACAATAACTTTTAACAAGACTGCAAAGAGGGTGGTCACTTCCCGCAATAAGGCCATTGTGAGGATGGAGTCTGCATTGACCCTGTGGATAAATGACTGCAGGAAGAATATCTCACTGTATACCAATGCCATCTGGATGAAGCCAAGAAACTTGATGATAGTTTTGCAGAAAGCACAGATGTTCATGATAGTGACGACAATGAAGACGAGGATGACAACACAGAAGTAGGACCGTCGAGTGCTTCTCCCACCAGACCAACCCCATTCAGTGCCAGCAAGGGCTGGTTTGACAAATTTCAGAGATGTTTTGAACTCAAGAGTGTTTCTCGGCATGGAGAAGCTGCCTCTGCAGATGTCCACTCACAACTGTTGATGGACGAAAACCTGACGGAGATGACGAAGTCAGCAAGTGAAGAAGAGGATGAGGAACAAGACAAACTACAGGTTGGGGAAGAGGAGGAGGTTGGCCTAACACTCGATCGTCTTGCAACCATGGTCAGAATGGCCAAAGAACTTCAGCGAGTGGCTGAAGAAGGGGCCCCCAGATGCTTCGTTCATTGTACTTCATAAATACAATTGAAAGTGGCATGTCAGTTTATAAAAACCTTCTCACTCAGAAGAAAAAGCAGCACCAGCAACTCCCCATTAACTATGTTCATCACTAAGAGATGAAGAGATCAGTTACACCTACACCTTTAGAGGAAATAGAAGTTATGGTCCAGGGCGAAGATACCGCACCGCCTGATGAAGTGGTGCCTTCAGAAGAGCTGTAATGCTCTTCCTGGCTGTGCAGTACATTCATCTCATCGTCATCACCTTCGTCGCCATCAGTACTGCACAGCTACATAATTCATGATCTTCATCATTCAAGTTGTAGTATACTTCTCTGGTGAGTACCCATATAGAATTTTATATGTTGATAAAATTACGTAGGTTTGAGAGTGTAGAAAGTGTTTAAGAGCTTATGAAGTGTTTATAAGAGTGTGGGAAAGGTTAATAAGAGAGTGGGGAAGGTTTATAGGAGTGTGAGAAGGGTTTATAAAGCCTTAAAATATATATAAATAATAAAATAAATATAACACTGCTACTTTGCAGAATTTCACCTATCGCGGGGGTCTGTGGAATGTAACTCCCGCGATAGGTGAGGGATCACTGTACTTATGTCCATTTTTTTTTTTACCTAGAATTTTTAAAATAACACCTTACGTCTTTTGCTTTTCCACTAAGGTAAGCAATAGTTCTACAAAAGCAGTGCTCTTCCAAGATGTGCCATTTACCTTTAAAGCCAAGGCACAAAAACAGATATTCTAAGATCCAGCATACCAGCCATTGGAGGATGAAGCCTTTCAGAGTGGACAGCAGGTCACAAATGCAGATTAAGTGTTTCCATTCACAGATCCTAATACCATCCACGATGAGGATAGCATGTGGTAATACCATTATGACTTTGTTAATTCATGTCATTGTAGCATCATGATACTATTACTTTGTCACTTGGCAGTCTATGCACAGGTAGTCTATGTGGTCTATGCAGCTCTGAACATATTAAAAAAACAGTGTCACTTAATCCTTCATGTCCCTAATTTTGTGCTCTAATATGTGAAATAATAACATCCTTGAAAATTAGCATAATGTGCCACTGGAATGAAAAAACACAAAACGAAAGCAGACTCTATCATTATTTTAAATCATTAGATCTAAAATTTAACAGTTGTTAAGATACAAATAAAATATTATAAATATATTTTTAATATTTATATTAAAAGCTGATCTTAAAATGAATGTTGGACAACACTGTGGTGATTGCTGGGGGTGGTGGGGAGGAGGGTATATGGAGAATAAATGGTAATGGAAAAAATACAATAGAGAAAATTTAAAAAATGAATGTTGGATATTAAAATGTTGCTCTTAGATAATGATTTATATAATGAAATTCTTTTTCATTTATTTAATGGACTGAATCCTTTGCCACTATATCTGGCTTCTGAAACTAGGAAGGGATTATTTTTTTCTCTTTACTGGCAATTAAGTGGATGTATAATTTGAATAATCACTTGTAATTATCTCTTGGGCATGGTCCCGTACCTTTCATCCAATTCCAAAAGCCTAGCATATGTGCTGTGCTTTTGAAGTTAGGTTAGAAGTAGAAGTGTTTATAATGTGGGGCTTGACAATCATTCCACTTGAAATAGGACCAGAACTTTACTGCACCACGCAGATGTCAGCAAAACTAAATGCTCTCCTTATAAATTCAGCAGCACGCCATTTTAAGAAGTGGCAGGAATCACCTTCTCTCCAAACCTATCTGCAATGGTCAGGACAGAAAAGATGACTACAGAGTCATTAAAATGTGATTACTTCCTGTGTGTGAGATTCACTAAATTTTACTAATGACCAGAATTATAGCTACGGTATATAGTTGTTAAGTACAATCTCTTCAATCAATCAGATCCAGATTTTTTCTCAGTTTCACCACCTATTTTTAAAGGAGACCGGGTAAATTACTGAATTCTCTGATTTTCAGCTTCATTATTTGTAAATGGGGTCAGCAAAGTTTTTCAATTAAGGGTCAGATGGTGACTACTTTTGGCATTGCCAGCCACAGAGTCTCTGTTGGAACTACCCCGCTCTGCCTTGTGGAGCAAACTTACCCATAGACAGAATGTAAGTAAGAGGATGTGGCCGTGTTCTAGTAAAACTTCATTTATGAATATGCGATTTAAATTTTACATAATTTCTCTATGTCAAAAAGTATTATTCTTTCTTTGATTATGTTTCAACCACTTAATAACTTAAAAACTCTCCATAGTTGATAGGCCACAAAAATGAGGTGGCAGCCCAGACCCATTGGCCACAGTGTGAAAAACCCTGATCTATAAAATGGACTTAATTTTAGTAGGTCCCTTACTGAGTTTTGATGAATAAGAAAGATAATGAAGGTGAAGTTCTTAGCATTATTTTGATCTTTACAATTTTTATTCAAATACATGTGGTTTATAGACTTGTCATCCTGGGAGTTAATATATATTTTCAAGCATGGTGTTATTCAGAATGATTTTGTGTACCTCTTTGGGAAGTGTCTTAAGAAACTGGATTAGACCCTCCTACTTGCTGAGAACTAAGCAGCTTGAGCCAGCAGGAAAGAGAAGCATGAAAGCACTAGATGAAATCAAATGATTTAGCTTTGCAGGCAGCCCCTCGGTGCCACAGGGCTTGGGTAATTCTAGGTTTCAGACAAGGCAGTGGCAATGCTGAAGAAAATCCAATTTAGTGGGTTGAACAAGATAGCAGGGGTCACTCGTGTCAAGAAGTGTTCATGTTAGTAAGTCATCAATACAAAGTCTCCTAATTATGAATACATTCAGAATTAGTCAACTGAGCAGAGATTTACAGCAAGGATTCAATGCAGTGTGGTCAACTTGCTAAACTCAAAAAGGCAATACTAGGCAAAGAGAACAGAGGCTGGTGTTGGCTCTCACTTCATTTGTATTTTGTTACCAGTGCTCAGCATGGCCCCCTGCCTGCCCAGTTTACAGCAGTAAAACTTGCTCCTCTGGTCAGGAATATTGGTCTTGACTGGGTCAGGAGAGATGGTAGGACTTTAACATTAAACATGTATAAGTCAAGCAGCTGACTCTCATTTGCTCATATGCTATCTCATTTAATCTCTACTCAATGGTCAACAGTATGGCTTACTCCCATTTTATAGAAATAGTTAACTGGTAGTGTCCAACATGGTCTAGTTGGACCTAAAGGTCCTTCTCTTTATAAGCATTGAGGAGAGTTTAAATTTTTCTCCCAAATGCCCCTGTTGGTTCCCTCCCTCTTGGGGTTTTGATAACCTAGCAGAAAGTTGGCTGGCTGACTGAGCTGTTTCAAAAGAAGGACCCAAGGTCTCCAGACAGATGCGGTGCTGGTATTCAGCATCACCTGGATTTTCTCATTTTATAACATGTCATTTTCCTGGTTAGGAAAATTTCATATTTGTATAATCCATGGGATGTCACTTATCATCTCCCACTTCTCTGTAAATATGTAAAGTATTATAGTCAGAGGCAGTTTTCAGGAAGATAATGGAGCATGGCTTGGTGCCCTCTCCATAGAAGATGTGGAGAGGTGCTGGGAGCACAGCGTCCTTCCCACCATGGGTAACACCCTCCATCCCATGACAGTGGCCCTGATGCTGAGGACAGGCCAATAGGCTACCAAATTTATCTCCAACAGGTAGACCTGGGCTGGGTAGGTATCATTGAGTATTGGACCCCATCTTTGACTTAAAGAAGCAGGAATTAATCCAGAGTCTGCTTCATTGCTCACTGCTCAGAGATTACCATGACCAGGCTTCATGGCGAAGCCATGCTCTGCACACCCATGGCCTGGTGAGGGCTGGAGTGGAGTGGACATAGCCAAGCTGGACCAGCAGCTGTCATTGTGGTTCTCTGGTGACTTCCTCCAGGCAAGAAGGAAGGATAATGCCCATCTTTCTAAACAGATGTGGCATTATCAGTTAAAAAAAAAAATAACAGAGACTTTTGAATCAGCAGCTTTTAAAACACACCCAACTTTCCATCAGCCATGCTAGAAAAGAAGTTGAATATTCTGTGGGAGAGAAAATAAGACACCACACTCAAGGCAGGTGAATGGCCAGCGGTGCCGAATCAGTGGAGCCGCTGGTTATTTATTGATTATAACTCCTTTATGTAATATCTCTTAAATCAAGTGATGCTTGACAGTTGCTGAGGGTTTGTTTCTATCATACAGCGTTTCTGTTGACTCGTTTCTACAACTACCTTCTGTTGGGTCCCTGCATGTTCTTCTAGCCCTGCTTCCTGAGGTAATTTTGCCCCGTTTCCATGGATGGCTTTGTTAGGGTTCACACAGTGGAACTGCTCCTGGAGCTCGCAGTGTTCCGCAGCTTCTACAGGATGCTTCCCACAATATTCTATTCTCTTTGCAGGAAAATTATATCATAAAATCATTGCCATTGGAAGAAACAAAGAACATGCACCAAAAATTATAAAAAAATAATGTGTTGACAGGCATAGCAGATTGCTAATATTAATGTGGTGCTTGATGGTTTAATTCTTTGAGATTTTTTCATTCCTAATAAATATGCACTTTTATGTTTTTATTCATACTTTTATAATATTTCCCTTAAAGAGGACTCCCCAGATTAAATGTGCTCAGGCACCGCAAAGCCTGAATCAGCTTGAGTCCAAGGTGAGGTCCTTCTATTGCATGCAGAGCTGCTCAGTGCAAGCCCGCTGGCCTGACAAATAGAGAGCATGCCTACTGCACTGAAAATTCTTTAATATTTAGTCTATAAATCTTTCTTCCTCACTCTGTGCATTGCTAAAGGTGTGTTTGTGTCGGTTACCCATGAATTTCTTGCCTTGGTCATAAATGACTTAGAAATGGGCAATTTGAACTTGCATATAGAGATCATTTTAGTAGCTATGGCCATAGGAAAATTATGCCATCTCCCAATATCTCATTTAAAAAGTTTTTCTACAGGTTGTGCTGAGCATGAATTGGAATTACACGAATAAAAGGCCTAGGATAGTTTCTGGCTTTCAGGAAAATTTTAGAAAGTGTTAGCTAAATGTTTATCAACATTATTTTTATTGAACTGATCTGTGAAAGGCAGGGACTAGTTTTGGTGTCTCATTCTTTGGACATATACATTGGTGACAAAATCTTCATCATGGGGTCAGTTCATGGATGGAAACAATAAGAGGACAATGAAGATAAGTTGCACATGGGTTTAATGAAAATGCAATGTGCTCGTAGAGTGCTGTGTGGCACTAACAGGGCCCAGGAATGGGCTCTGAAGGCACCACCCTTTTTCCAAATATATCTGGTACAGTAGCAACTTCATGGAATGTTTATCCTTCCAAGGTGACTACTTTGACAAGATTCCTACAAGTACAATCCTATACATATATTGATGTGTGAGGTTTATTGTGTCTAAAAGTAAATTAGACTCTTGGTTCTGCTCCACTGCTTGGTTAAAAGGCAGGAGTTGGTGTTCATTCTGCCAGGCACATTTTAACGCAGAAGAGAACACAATGAAGACTGGCAGGCTGACAAGCATCATGTAAGAATAAATGCAAGTTATTTTGATTTCCTGGGAAGAAAACTACTTTATAAAATCAAGGCAGCCTTATATCTAACTTCCTTCCTGATGCTTTGTTAAAATTGACTTTGAAATACTATAAAGGAACAAAGAAGCCCAGGCTTGCACTGTATGAAAAGGAAGGCATATTCAATTATATTTTGTTCAAAATTACATGTCTAAATTCATAGTTAATGATTTAAAAAACATTCTTTTCAAATGATTACATAAATTCCCACACTTGCATTAATACAAAATAAACAACTATCTTAGTACTGGTGATGATGTACATATCATTTGTTTGAATGCTTTTTTTCTGTAAGTTTAACTAATTGTTAGAAATATATTTAGTAGATTGCATTAACATAGCCCTCTCTTTTAGAAGTAATATATCTTTTAGCAGTTACATATTTTGCCACACAATTTTTCCAGAAAATTAAAAAATGTATAGAGATGTAGTTTTCATATTTTGAATGGCACAGATGAATGTACACATACAAAAAAATAAAACAAAACAAAAAACAAGCCAAAAAAACAGTATTTCATTACTAAAAACACTGAGAACATTTTGCTCACTGGGAAATTTTATATTTATTTTTACAGAAAATGACTTCATTTCCAAAAACAGCGACAATTGTTTCTTTGAAATATAGACTATTTGAAATTATAATATGGCATTTAAAGTAATGTTTATAATTTTTTTCAGAATATAGTTTGTATTCGGTATTCATAATTAAGTCTCTAAAATCAATCAGAAAAACTATCCCACCTACGGTAATTTTCTAAATTTAATACATCTGCCATTCTCAAACTGTTATATGGCTCGACAGAGATTTTCAGGTGATGCTCATATAGCAAAATTTTGAGGATCATTTATGCTAACTACAGTAACTCACAATTTTGAGCAGTTACCCACCCCATAATTTCCTCTCTTCTCCCGTATTTTATTTTTTCAGATTTATTGAGGTATAATTGACAAATAACATAGTAAGATATTTAAGGCATACAATGAGATACTTTGATATATTAATACATTTTGAAGATTCCCCCATCCAGTTAATTAACACACCCATCACCTCATATACTTAGTTTTTGTGTGTGTGAGAACACTTAAGATCTACTGTCTTTTACCTCCTTGGTTAAACTTATTCCTAAGTATGTTATGCTTTTTGTTGCTATTGTCAGTGGGATTGTTTTCTTCGTTTCTCTCTCTGAAGGCTGGTTGGTGTGGAACACAACTCCTGCTTGTGTAATAGTGTTGATAGCAGGTTGATTAGCAGCTGGACCCTCAGGCAGCAACTGGGAAAGTATGTAGTTAATCTCCTACCAGGTAGAAACTAGGAGATGGGTGTTTTTGTCTCTTTTCTTAGTGCTGGGTCCAAGTGTGGGGGTGGGGGAGAGAAGGGGAGGTGGGCAGCCACAAAAGCCAGGCTGCCATGTGTGCATACTGCCAAGGTGACTCAGTTTTGTCACTGGAGTGGTCTGAAGGTAGGAGAGGGGAGAGTTGTCCACTGGCTTCCCGGTCACTGGGGAGGATGGCAGCCAGCCCCTAGGTGCCTGCTAAATCAGAGCCCTGGCTCTCAGGCAGTAGCTTCTAAAGTATGTAGATGAACATACTTTTCAGAAGACTGTGGATTTTTTACCTGCTTCCTCTGTGCTGAGCCTGGGAGGACACCTGTGGAAGGTGTGTGGTGCACCCTGTAAGTACTGCTTCTTTGTTAGCTACAGCCCTGTGTGATTTGGGGAATAAATTCCTGTTGGTTATCAGCACCTGGACTCTGGGGGTCCATCCCTTAGGCAACAGCCCTTAAAGCTGGGATGCAGTTGTTTGTAGACCTCCTTCCAGAGCGTTACTGGCAACTTGGGAGAGGAGGGGAAGAGGTGGCTCTTAGCTACTCTGATCTCTGGGGAGGAACAGAGCCAGCCCCAAATGCCTGAGGCATTACCTGGCCTCCTGGAGCAGCTTTTAAAGTATGCAGGTAAACCTCTTTCCAGGAAGGCCCTGGGGGTGGGCTATTCTGGTTTTGGTTGTTCTCTGAGCTCTGAGGGGATAGATGTGGGGCCTGTGCTTGTATACCTGTTAAGAACTGCTTCTTTACTTGCTGATGTCTTGTGGGTCTCTTGGACACGCACCTCATTGGCCTTCGCTGCGAGGTGTTCTGGGAGCCCACCCATCCAGTGGGAGTCTTAAAGTTAGGGCACTAGAAAATGTAATTCAAAGACTTTGCTCCTTGCGGAGAATCTGGGGGTTGGGGGTCCTCCACTAATTATATGGCGCTGAGACCTGGTGGGGTTTATGACCAAAGTATGTCTCAGCCTCCCCTACCCTTTTGAATGTGGTTATTTTCTCATTTGTTTGATGTGTAGGAGTTGCTCAGCTGGTTTCTGATGTCTCTCAGAGGAAATGGCTCTGTGTGTACACTCAGTGTGTCTTTCAGGGTGGTGGGGCGGGGCACTCAGGAGCCTCCTTGGTTGCATCTTAGTCGAGTTCTCTTATTTCTTATTTGACAACAAAGTTTATCTACTTTCCCTGTAGAGATTAACATCCACATTACATCACTTATTTCACTGGCATTGTTCCAATAGTATTGCAAAAGAATTACAAAACAGGCGCAATCTTCTAAGAAACAGATCCATGAAAATGATTTCAACAAATATGTTAAAAGCCCTCTTTCCCATGAAATGTGTTCCACAACATTTGGCTGTTTCTTGTATTGGATCTGTTGTCTATAAACTGCTCTCTTTAAAACCATAGTTATGAAAAACTAAAGAGCCAGCATGATTTTGGTAAGGATAATTATACATTGTCATGGGTAGGAGAGGTGGTACTAAGTGGCATTAAATATGGAGGCAAAACATTTATTTCGAACCTCTTCTACCACGGTTAAAAGTGAAGGTCCTGCCAAAAGAGCTACTGCAGGTTTAGGTGGGTGACAGTCACATCCTATGGTCAACTAAGGAAGGCCTATATTCTCTCAGTGCTGCCAACATGCTGCTCTGAGACGGTTCTGACTGACCTTCCGGCGCCCAAGGTAGGAGCCCCAATTCTGCAGTCCAGCATGAGGCAGGAGGCAGAGCTGGCAGGAGACAGGCAGGGACTGTGCTGAGCGACTTTGGGGCAGGTGTCTACCAGCAGCATGATTCAGCATGCTCAGTGCACTCGACTGCAAACATCCCTCCTCTCTCTGGCCAGATTTCCCCAGTGTCTGTTTTTCCATTTTAATCTCAGTTCCTACTTCACAACTTGTTTCCCTGCTAGGCTTAGCTCTGACCAACTGATCTTTCACGCTGCCCAAGTACCATGTCCTGTCCCCTATATAAGTCACTTCTGGGGTGCAGGGGAGATAAAAACAAGGTCAGCCAACCAGATGCCCGGCAAGGTCATTTGCCCAAACTTATGTAATTTTCTGAGTTGGAATTTGACTTGTTGGGCTGCAGTTGCCAAATCAGGCCTGGCAGTGTGGACCTGGCTTAGCGGCGGCCCCCTTTTCGCCCTTTGCGTGCTGCAGTTGTGTTCTTGAGCACCTGCTAAGTCAGGGTCCGCTGTCAGCCTTATATCAGAGCTGGTCAAGCCCTTAACCTTCACTTCTTACTGAGATTCCAGCAAGCCTGAGTGATATCCACCTGAGCTAAACACGTGGCCGATACTGATGATAGATAATCAGAGCGATCAAGGCAAACACCTGGCCCTCTCATCTTCACTTTTCTGTGAAGCCTATGGAAAAGACCACAAATTAATCTCAAAATTCTTTCTGAGCCCAATATAGACTCACAGCCCTTCTTAACTAACCACTATAGTTAACTACTACCAATATATTAGAAGAGGAAAATAGCAACCTGTTTTCTTTTTTCCCGTTAAACTTTATTTTTTTTATTTTTTCTTGTATTTTTTCATGAGCAATCACTCCCCTATACCTCCCTCCCCATCACAATCACCACACAGCTGTCCATGAGTCCTTTCTGTTCAATCCCTCTACCCACTAACCTCCCCTGACCCTCATGCTGCCATCCTGCTCTCCATCTATGAGTCTGTCCCCATTTTCCTTGTTAGTTCAGTTGTTCATTAGATTCCACATATGAGTGAAATCATATGGTATATGTCTTTCTCAGACTTCCTTATTTCACTTAGCACAATATTCTCCATGTCCATCCATGTTGTCGCAAATGATAAAATTTTCTTCTTTTTTACAGCCAAGTAGTATTTTATTGTGTAAATGGCCCATAGTTTTCCACATGAAATACATTATATCCAAAGAACTCTTTAAAGAATTTATAGACCCTTCTCATCACATCTTGAAAAATGACATGGGAATTAGAGAAGATGAGCAAAGATAGGAGAATAGACTTTTAATAAAAGTTATGCCATTTTAGGCAATTCAATGATTAAAAGTCCCTCAGTATGAATCAGAACATTAATCCTCTTTTAAGATCTGTCAAGATTAAGGGTGATTCCCTTCTCTGAACTTGATATTTATATGATTCTTTTCATAGCGTGAAGAGGGGGGTATGTTGCCCTGGCCCTGTGATTCAGTTGGTTGGAGTGTCCTCCCATACGCCAAAAGGGTTTCCCAGTCAGGGCACATACAGGAGGCAGCTGATTGATGTTTTTCTCTCTTTCTCTCCCTCTCTCCCTCCTACCTCCCTCTCTCTCTCTCTCCCCTCTCTCTTTTCCTCCCTCACCTCCCTCTCCCACCCTCACCCCCTTCTCTCTCCCTATCTCTCTCTAAAATCAAGAAACATATCCTCAGGTGAAGAGAGAGAGTTATCAGGAGAATTAAAGATACATTAATAGTCAAAAGAGATATCCTGTCCTTTCATTCCCTATTAAATATGATGCTAAGCAACAGGAATCTGTCATAGTAGTGCTTCCAACTTAGACCTGAATTGAGATTTGTTACTTGTCCAGTAAATTCTGAACCTGGGCTAATGGTGTTCTTGCAGCAATAGAGGATGGAAACATAGAAAAGTGCTTGGACTTTGTAGCTGTTGCAAGGTGTGACCTGCAGGGCCAGTGGGGGTCTCTAACTTATCCTAACTTCTTCCATTCCCTTCACTTGGAAGGTTTTGTGAACCCTTGGTGATTTTCAGTTGTAACTTCTTTGATTTATATCACTAAAGAGCATTGCATTCAAATTCCTAATAAAATATGATAAACCATGTAAATACAACCTATTTTTAAAAACAGGTTTATAAGAGTAGAAATGTAGACTTACATAATTATTTCTATTTTATATGTTTAATATGCTACCTATGTTTTGAAAAGGGGTAAGAGACTTTTCATTTGTTTAAAAACAAAACTCACAGTTTGCAATTCCTTCGTATTCTATAAGGAAAAAAGAGATCATTACAAGACAGAGATTCTGTGAGGACCTCCTGTGACAATGTCTTTCTCCACAGTTATTTGTACTTTAGGTTCCCTTTCTTCTTACTTGGCTTCATTCTAACCCTTAATGAGTTATCTTAAGCAAAGTCCCAAAGCATGTACAGAAGACTTCTGTGATACATGGTTTATGGTAAATTTAGGATATCAAGTCCTTAGCAGTCAGGCAAGAAGCCTAAGTCTTGAAGGGCCCCAGGTGTTGCTCCGCCTCCAGTAGTGGGCAGTGTGGTCAGTTGGAGAAAGTGTTTCATCTGTTGTGACTCAAAATGGGGAAAAGAAATCTGTGCCTGGAATTTGGCTTGAGGGCTGTCAGACTGCCACCAATGGTGCTCACTGGAATAGTAATATATGTAGATTTTTGTAAGCTT
Source organism: Micronycteris hirsuta (assembly GCA_004026765.1). NCBI lineage: Eukaryota > Metazoa > Chordata > Mammalia > Chiroptera > Phyllostomidae > Micronycteris > Micronycteris hirsuta. The sequence goes on along the minus strand of PVJI01009817.1, from coordinate 19,766 downwards.
TGAATTGTGGTTCTCCTAATTATTAGCTATGAGGCTTTATCTATGAACAAATCTCTTATTTTCCCAAGTTTCACAGAGACAATTTTTTTTGACACATCCGACTCTCTGCCCAGTTGTTAAATAATCTGTATGTGTGTATGAGAGAGAAAGCACATCATTAACCATCAAGTTATATGAGGATGAAATATCATTTAGTCAAAAAACATGTATCAGGTGTTAAATATACTTAGATATTAAACTACAATTAATGATGCTATCAGAGAATGTAAGAATGTTTGCAAAGTACAGTTCTTATTCTCAGGGATATAATAACCTGTTTGAAGAAATAAAACTACTATACAGGAGTCATCTATAAAAATGCAAGGAAATACTATTATTTTAAATATAACTGGTGTGCTTCATTTTGCACTGTGGTTGAAAACAAATTATATTTATTTTCCTATTCAAATAACCAGAGCTCTAAGAAGAAATACCTCTGGCTCCAGGGTTTGGCTCAGTCCTTTGAGCAGCTCTTTTATTCATGTCCACAGCCCCTCATTCCAGCGCTCCTACGCATGCTCGGCAGGAGGGGCCCCACCTCTGTTGCAGTGCATGGGTCTCAGCCAATACCACACCTAAGCCAGAGGCCTTTGCCAAGGTAAAACATACATGGTAATTTACTTGCTTTATTTTGAGGTAATAACTGGAGAGTGAATTCTGGTGAAACTTACAAAATTTAGGATTTGATATTTCTATCCCAAGAAGGAGAAACTACCAACAACTTTTAAATAGTTTTTCTCTTTGATAAAAAAATAAAATGAAATTCTGCGTTCTGAAATTTCTCAATAATGATTAAGCACTGAGAAATCCAAAATGTGGGGAGTAATGTATACTGGAAAAATAATTTTGGAGGAAGATGCGACTGTAGATCAGCAGATGCCCAGCTGATTTGCTAAGAAACCCTTTAGGTGGTATGATAAATTTAGGCCTGCCTGTCATATGTTTGGAGTTTTGTAGCGTTTCTCTGGATCTGGTATCATGGAGTGAGGCATATATGGATCGGGGAAGAAAAACAAAAACAAAACAATGTCTTCGAAAACACGCAGAACTGATATTTGCCTTATACCCTTAGTAATGGCTTGCATATAAATTTCAGAGGCCATCTATTTGAAATACCAGTTTTGTTTGAATTGTACTTAGATCTAAATATTTTTTGCTAAATCTTCATTTCACTCAGAATAACAACCCCCCAAAAAATGTTCTAATACAATGGGCTTGAATCATGGAATAGTCCTTAACTTTGAATAGAGGGAATTTCAAACAGAGGCCCTCCATTTGGGCGACCCAGCTCCCCGGAGGTGGGGTGCACGTCTGTGATTTGGGTGCGGCTTTGGGTAATCTTCACTCTGTCAAAGCCACTAGTTCTGCTGTGGTGAGCCTGAATGGACAGGACCAAAGGAATTACTGTTGCTAAAAAAGAGATGGCATTTTCTCCCAGTGTGGTGCCAAAGAATCATACTGAGATAATGGCTTAGGGCTGATTCTGCAGGAGGGCCGCCTCTGGAATCAGTTCTGCAAGTCTGCCTGTGGACGGAACACCCTGCAGCCCATACATCTTCAGCTGGGAATGAAGTAGAAGACATCATTATGTAATTTAATATATAGATCTAAATAATAGATGCTGACACTGGATTCAAAGTCGCTTTAAAGTAAAAAATCTCCCCTGAATACAATTCATCATGCATACCAGAACACTATCATCCTTTATACAGGTTGCCCAAAGAACAGGGACTAGGGGGGCCACAAATATTAATAGTTAACTGTTTCTAGATTTTCCCCTGTCTTCAAAATTAAATAAAGATTTTCTTTGAGGACTGAATCTATAACACATTTGGTGAATAAGTAACATTTAGCATCATTTGAGTACTAAACTGTACCTTATTTAATGCATTTTACTCAGAATTACAAAGATCACCTAAATTTATATTTTGAATGAGGACTTCGGGGGAAAAAAGCAAGGAAACTGGCTCTAGGTTCATGTATAATTTTCTGCTGTGAAATGGTTACCACTGTTTTCAAGAGAAGTTTCTCTAAGGAAAATATCACAGTATTAAATTAAGGAAGCAATTTAAAGGGCCACTAAGCATATCGTGTAACATGGCATTTCTGCCTGTCCTCAGTAATCCTGAATCTTTGCTGCCTTAGTTGTTCCCAGTGAGCCAGGGTAGTGACAGCTTCTCGGTTCCATGCACCCTGCCTTAAGTGAGGTAGTTTATCACTTTTCCTGTATAATATGATTACCGAGGGGCTGGAAATATCTTCCTGTCTGTCACCAGTGTCTGGTCCCATAAATTGTTACTGCGCATTAACCCCTCCCTAAACCCAGACTTTTCTTATAAAGAAATTTCCAAGTAATGGAGAAGAAGCCTCTAATCAATGGCATCCTCATTCGGCAGGTGTTGATAATTGAGAAGATTAAGAGATATTTTCAGAATTAGAGATCATCTCTTTGAAGACAAGAATAGGCAAGGCACCATAGCTTGACGAGCAGGAGTATTATGAATTGAATTTTTGTCCCCGCTGGCAAAGACATCTGTCGAAGTCCTAACATCTGTTTTAGGATGTGCCCTTGTTTGAGAATAGAATCCTTATCGAGATAAGTTAAAATGAGTTCATTGGGGTGAGCTCTAATCCCATATGACCAGTGTCATGAGAAGGAGAAATTTCACACAGAGACCGGCGTGCACGGAAGCAGGAGGAGGTGAGAAGGACACAGTGGGAAAGCCATGCGAAGGTGGTTGCGGAGAATGGAGTTCTGGCATGGGCCAAGGGACGCTAAGGACTGCCGGACCCCACCAGATGTCAGGACAGGGAAGAGGATTCGCCCCTGCAGGCTTCAAGAGCATTGCAGATGTGCTAACACCTTGATTTGGACTTCTAGCCTCCAGGACTGTGATACAATGCATTTCTGTTCTTTGAAGCCTCCAAGTTATCAGTGCTTGGTTCAGGCAGCCCTCGATAGCCAGCCGAATGAGGAAAACTTGTCAGACTTGCAATAAAAGGGGAGGATCCTGAGAAATGAAGTATTTATCAGGTGATACATTGTTGAAATAGCTTTTGTCACTGTCCATCAAAGTATTACTTCCTTACTACAGATGCTTTAGGAAATACCTCAAAAAATTAAAATTGAAAATGAATCCACTAATTACATATAATTTTTGATGTTTCTTCAAATTTCCTTTTAGTTTCTGGTTTATTCACATGTATATTTTTAGGTTGACAACAAACCGTATACATAGTTATGCTGCACTTTATTTTTCCCTTTATTTTTATTGTTGACACTAATACAGGTATCTCCATATTCTCCCACCCCAACCCATCCCTCACCCCCTTCTTCCCTCTGTCCAGCACACACTGCAGTGTGTGGGCCATGCACCTATGTTCTTTGACTAATCCCTTCACCTCCTTTCCTCCAGTCCCCCATAGCGTGTCCCCATAACAATGTCTTCATAAATGTCCATTTCAATGCTTATCTACTAGTCTATAATGTGCCTGAACTACAATACTATTTAACTGTTATTCTATCATTACACAATTACTTTTTTATTCCTTTATAAGTCCGGTATAAAACAACATCCTTATTTAAATGTATTTTAAAGAGCTAGTCACATCTAGGTCAAATGGATAAAACTTAAAGATATTTCAAAAGCACTGGCAAATAGGTCATTTCAATAATCATTAACACTATACAAGAGGGGACCCCCCAAAAAGGAATTATTTTCTAGAGGACAGGCCCCTTGTAGTACAAGCGTCCCCCACTACGTGAGCGTTCTAGGAACCCATCTGTATCAGGGTACTAGCTAGCATTGTTGTGAGAGGCTGCATTCAAATTCAGTGAATTTTTTTTGAAGACTCTTTCAGTGCATTTTCCCATTTCATGATGTTGATTTACCAGCACACCTGCCTACTTCACTGCGCTGAGTGTTTAGCAGTTTTTGACCAAAAAATGGCATGACCCCTGTGCCCCACCATTCCTATTCACCTGATCTTGCCCTGAATGACTTTCTTTTGTTTTCCCAGATAAAGTCCACAAAGGGAAATGTTTGGCCGATGTGGAAGAGGTGAAACCAAAACTAGCACAAGCACTAAAAGGCATAAAAATTGACAAGCTAAAAAACTGGTTTAAGCAGTGAGAGAATGCCCCCATAGGCATATCTATCACAGAGAGAGGACTCTGAAGGTGCCTGAAGTTTACGTGTGTAAGAATAAGTACAACAATTTTTATAAATAAATTTTGGTTTTATTTGAGTCCCCCCTTGTATGATAATGTATATTGTAATTTACAACATCCTTGCTAGCATTAACTATTCTCATTAAAATTCATTTTTTATGAATTTGGCAAATGTAAAACCGTGCCTCCGTTTTAAATTTATATTTTATTTACTATTGAGGTTCTATTTTTATTTTTATTCATGTTTATCTTTGTAATTTATATTACCAGTTAATACACATTTCTAATGATCTATTGGGACCTTAACACTTTTCTTATAGATTTGTATGACTTTTTTGTTATATTTATTATGAGTGTCTCCCTTGGATTGCTTCCTTTATATTCATGTTTTTATGTAGAATTTTATATTTTTTTAAAAAGTTAAATCTAAGGCTGATTTTATTGGTAATTTCTTCCCATGGCTTTAAACTTAGAAAGTTGTTTCAGGATTACCTTAAGATGCTTGACTAAGTACATACTCTAGACAACACTGCCTCATCGAATGCTCAACAGCCTATTTTTTTACTTAGGCATAGTTGGCATGTAACATTATATTAATTTCAGGTGTAAAACATAATAATTTGATATTTGTATATATTGTAAAACAGTCACTACAATAAGTCTAGTAGACATCCATTACTATACATAGTTACAATTTTTCCCCCTTGGAATGGAAACTTTTAAGATTTATTCTCTTAGCAACTTTCAAATACAGAATAACATATTGTTGGCTACAGTTTTCATGTTGTACATTATACCTCTGTCATGTTTATTTTGTAACAGGGAATTTTTACATTTTACCCCCTTTCCTACCCCCCTCTACCCTCCACATCTGGTAACAACCCATCATATTCTCTATATGCATGAGCTCATTTTTTTTATTTTTGTTTGTGTTTAGATTACATATATAAATGATATCATACAGTTGACCACCTTTCTCTGTCTGACTTATTTCACTTAGAATAATGCCCTCAAGGTCCATTCATGTTGCAAATGGCATGATTTTTTTTTTATGGATAAATAGTATTCGATTGTGTGTGTGTGTGTGTGTGTGTGTGTGTGAATCACACGTCTTCTTTATCCATTCATTCATCAGTAGACACTTAGTTGCTTCCATGCCTTGTCTATTGTAAATAATGCTGCAATGAGCATGGGTTTGCATGTATCTTTTCAAGTTAGTGTTTTCATTTTCTTTGAATAAATACCCAAAAGAATTACTAAATCATGTGGTAGTTCAATTTATAATTTCTTGAGGAAACTCCACATTTTTCACAGTGGCTGTTCCAAATTATATTCCCAACAACAGTGCACAAGTGTTCCTTTCTACACATCTTTACCAACACTGGTATTTCTTACATATTTTTTTTTGTTTGTTTGTTTAAGATTTTATTTATTTACTTTTTTAGAGAGGGGAAGGGAGGGAGAAAGAGAGAGAGAAACATCAATGTGTGGTTGCCTCTCACGTGGCCCCCACTGGGGACCTGGCCCACAACTCAGGCATGTGCCCTGACTGGGAATTGAACCTATGACCCTTTGGTTTGCAGCCTGCACTCAATCCACTGAGCTATGCCAGCCAGGGCTCTTACATGTTTTTGTCTTTTTAATATTAGCCATTCTTTAATAATAGCCATTTAATAGTTGTGAAGTAACATCTCGTGTTCTTTGGAAAAATGTCTCTTCCGATCTCTGCCCATTTTTTAAAATCAGGATTTTTGCCATTGAGTTGTGTAAGTTCTTTATGTATTTTGAATATTAAACCTTTATCAGATATATAATTTGCAAATATTTTCTCCCATTTGGTAGTTTGTCTTTTCATTTTGTTGATGGTTTCCTTTGCTGTGAAGAAGCTTTTTCATTCGTTGTAGTCCCACTTTTAACAGCATGTTTTTAAAATGCATAACATAATTAAAAATAGAAAAGCTATTTTATAAGTGGAACAGAAATCAATCACTGGAAGATGGCAGACAATCAAATCAGATTAAATCAAAAGCAATATACAAAGAACTCATGATGAGGGGGTAGATATGGAGCACGGGGTATTCCAAGCTCGGATGAGATGCTGGTGTTAAAGAAGAAAGAACTATGAGTCAACAGATGAGAGTCAAGGGTCCTGGCAGTGGACTTGCCGCAGAAAGCGTGGACCTCTCCATCCCGACCCCCCGCCAGCTAGAAGCCAGGTAGAGGTCTTCATGGTCAGGTAGAAGCAGTGAGATTTGGGATATGGTCCAGAGAGGTATAGCAATTCCTTCGGTACCTGGAGACACCCCAGAGGAAAGTGGACACTCTGTGACCAGAAAATTAGTTCCTTATTAAGTTCTTCCTACATCATCCTGACCCTTACCAGTATGTGCGGTAGAACAAGCACACAAGGAAAACTTTCCAGTCATGTAAGAAAGACAATCCCATGGAAAGGGGGTATGAGTCTCAAGGAAAAGAACTAACACCTAATGAGATGGTATGACTGGAGGACAAAGAACAAGACTCTAGGATAGATTACTATCCTCAAAATGATGAAGAGAAAATTTAGTCCACAAGAAAAGAGCCAATAAGAAACCTGGGATGTATAAAATTTGTTAAAATAAATAAAATTCCTTAGATAGAATGGAAATTAGAATAGACTCAAGTGAGTGATTAGTGAAGAATGTATTGCTTCTGCTTCTAACCTCTGAAAGACATTATAGGAAATTGGCATACTTTTTTCCTGAAATGTTTGGTGGACTCTGCCAGTGAGTCCTTCTGGGTGTGGTGCTTTGAGTCTTGGAAGGTTTTTAATTATTAATTATCTTTCTTTAATAAATATATGCCTATTAAATTATCAACCTTATGTTGTATGAGTTTTGACATGTATCTCACAAGAAATTTGTTCAATTCATCTGAGATGTCAAATTGTAAGCATAGACTTATTTATAGTATTTCTTTATTGTCCTTTTACTGTACATGGGATTTGTAGAGAGGACCCTCTTTTATATCTAAGTAATTTGTGTCCCCCTTCATTTATTTATTTATTTATTTATTTATTTATTTATTTATTTATTTATTTATTTTTAACCTAGCCCGGCTACTGACTTACCAATTCTGTTGATCTTTTCAAAGAACGAGCCTTGGTTTTCATTCATTTCCTCTATCAATTTCCTGTTTTCAATTTCATCAATATCTGCTATAATTATTATCCCCTTTTTGTGTAAGTTGGATTGATTTTCTCTAAATTTTCTAGCTTTCTAAGGTGGAAACTTAGATGATTCATTTTAGATATCTCTTATTTCCTAATATATGCATTTATTGTTACAAATTTCCCTGTGAGCACTACTTTTGCTGCATTCATCCCACAAATTTTGATAAATTGTGTTTTAGTTTTCATTTAGTTTAAAATGTCTCGTGAGATTCTTCCTTGATCCATGTTTTATTCAGAGCTGTGTTATTTAATCTTGAAGTATTTGAGGATTTTCCAGTAATTTTTCTGTTATTGATTTCTAGTTTGGTTTCATAGTGGTTTCAAGCAGATGTTTCATAATTTATATTCTTTTATAAATTTATATTAAAAATATTTAAGGTTTGTTTTATGGCCCCAAACATGGTCTGTCTCGGTGAATGTTCCATGTGAGCTTGAGAATGATATGTATTCTGCTGTTGTTTAATAAAATATCTACATTAAGTCTTTATGGGTACTTTATTCAAATGCTGGCGATCTGAGAAGATGATGGATTACGTACCCTAAAAGCCATCTGAACATCTCATCTCAAGCCAACTTTTTTATAAGGAGAAGAAAAAGGTGGGTGAGGGGTTTGGAATTTAGGAAAAAAGTAGGTAAGGGGTTTGGAATTCAGGGAAAAAGTTTAATCAGTAAAAGTTGCAGTCTGGCAATTTTCCTAGCATTCCTTCATCTGCTAACCAGCGATTTTTTTTTAATTTTTTAAAGATTTTATTTATTTACTTACTTATTTATAGAGAGAGGGGAAGGGAGGGAGGAAAAGAGGGAGAGAAACATCAATGTGTGGTTTCCTCTCATGTGCCCCCAACCAGGGACCTGGCCTACAACTCAGGTATGTGCCCTGACTGGGAACCAAACCAGCAACCCCTCGCTTTGCAGGTTGGCACTTAATCTGCTGAGCCACACCATCCAGGGCCTGACCAGTGATTTTTTATCTGAGTCTGGTTTTCTCCTTGTAGTACAATGACTTAGATACCATCTAGATCACTTGCAGTCCTCCTGTAGTCAGGGTAGACACAGTTATGCATTCCAGTTCCTCAAACAATAGCTTTCTACATGCATTAATCACGAAGTCCATTAAACTATAAACTAAAGCTAAAAATGTTTAATTCTTGAGTTCTCCCATCAGTAATAGATTCATTTGTTTATCTGCATAGTTCTATCAGATTTTGCCATGTGTAGTTTCATGCTCTGTTGTGAGTGCATATACTTTAAGATTTGTTAGGTCTTTCTGTAGAATTAACCCCTTTATCTCTATATAATGCTCTTCTTTATCCCTTACAATTTTCCTTACTTTGAAGTCTGCTCTTTCTGAAATTAATGTAGCTACTCCTTATTTCTTTAGATTAGTGTCAGTATGGTATATTTTTCTCCATGCGTTTACTTCTAATCTACATGTGTCTTTTTATTTAAGGAGTGTTTCTAGTAGACAACATATAGTTTGGTTATGTATTTAATCAGCTGTGACAATATATGTCTTTTAATTGATGCATTTATCATTGATATTGAAAGTTGTTATTGACAATTTTTTTAATATCTGTCATATTTGTTACTCTTTTCTATTTGTTATTTTTGTCTTTTCCCCTAATTTTGTCTTTCACTTTTTTTCTCATATGAAATGTTTTAATTTAGGAACTTATATGTATCCGTTTTCTCTTCATTGTTTGAACACCAATTCTATGTCTTCTGAAACTTTTTGTAGTAGTTGCCTGAGAGTCTACAGCATTCCTTTACTAGTCCAAGTCCACTGTCAAATAACACTGCCCTGCTCCATGGGGAGTGTGAGTGCTTTACAATAACAAAATAATCCTAATGGTCTTCTACCATCGTTTGTAGCATTGTTGTCATTAACCGTACTTATATGTAAGTATATGTGTATATATAGTCTGTGCATAAACATACATAATTAAATACATTTTGCTATTATTTTAAAGAACTTTTATCTTTTAGATCAATGAAGAATAATAAAAATAAGTTTTTTTCATTTTTACCAATTGCATTTATTGATATTCTTTCTTTATATAACTACTGGTTCACCATCTTTATAATTTTTCTTTTCTTTTAAGAACTCCTTTTAACAATTGTTATATGGCACGCCTATTGGCAACACATTTCCTCACATTTTATTTGAGAAAGTCTTCATTTCTCCTTTAGTTTTGAAGGATAGTTTTGCAAAGTACAGGATTCTAGGTTATTTTATTTTCTCTGAGTTTCTTAAATAGGCCACTTCACTCTCTTGATTCATACATGATTTCTGAGGAGAAATCAATGTAATTCTTACCTTTGTTCCTCTGTAGATAGGTTTTCCCCCTTCTGGCTTTTTCAGGATTTTTACTTATCTTTGATTTTCTCTTATTTGAAAATGACATGCTGAGGCATCATTTTGTTGAAACTTATTCTGCCTGGTGTTCTTAGCGCTTCTCAGATCTGTGGTGTGATTTCTGACATTAATTTGGGCAAATTTCCAGTAGTTATTCTTTATTGATTCAAATATTTCCTATCTCTCATCCTCCTTTGGTATTCCCATTATATTTTACACTTTGTAGTTGCCCCATAGTCCTTGGATTTTCCATTCTACTTTTTCAGTCTTTTTTTTTTTTCTTTTCAGTTTTCTAGGATTCTACTGATATATCCTATAGCTCAGAGGCTTATTCCTTAGCCACATCCAGTCTGCTAATAAGCCTATCAGAAGCATTCTTTATTCTGTTAGTGTTTTGTACCTCCAGCATTTGTTTGTTCTTTCTTAGTGTTTCTGTCTCCTTATTTAACATTGCTGATTTATTCTGTATGCTGTGCACGCTATTCATTAGAACCTGTAGCATATGAATCATAATTGTTTTAAATTCTTGGCCTGATAATTTTATCATGTCTTGTTCTGATAGTTGCTCTATCTCTTTAAAATATTTTTTTTTGCTTTTGATATGCCTTGGTTATGTGTTTGTTTGTTTGTTTTGTTTTTGATGGAGTACGTGATGTACTAGGAAACGGAACTTTGCTCTTTAGTAATGTGGTATTGAGGTACAGGGGGAGGGTTCTATAGAACTAGCTTTATGATCAGGTCCCAGGCTTTTAGTGAGCCTATATCTCTGGAATGTGAAGTTCATGTTTCTCAGTTTTTAACTCTCACCAGGCAACACAGGATGGCTGGAGTGTACTGGATTTGGTTATTTCCCTACTCCCACTTGTCTGTCTTGAGCTGGCTAGGGTTGGGTATTTTCCTTACCCAGATCAGGTTGGCTTTGATGCCCCAGCAGTTTAGGCTTTTGTTATCTTCCACGATAAGATAAGAAGGGAGTGCTCTGTGTATTTCAAAATGACTCACCCTCCCTTCGCCCCTCAAATTGACTGCTGGAACCTGAGGGGATTTTTCTTGATATTTACTGTGGGACTCTGAGTTCCTGGAGGTAAATCTTAGAATATTGTGGTATCCCTCCCATGATTGGTTCCTGCTGGACATTTTAGTGCTTAGAATTGTTCACACTGAACCTCCAACTATTAATGAATTGCAGTTCAGGTTTTCCTACTCCAGCTCCGGTCAGCCCTGATTCCATGCGTTTGCCTGTCTGTCTCTCCAAACTTGGAGGCAGCAGTTTGTCCTGTGACCCCCCCTGTTTCATGGATCCAAGAAGAGTTACTGATTTTTCAGTCTGTTCAGCATCTACTTATTTTAGGATATATTGGTGACTTCCAGTTTCCTTACATGAGAAGTTGAACACAAGTTATAGTTATGTTTAATATTTTTTATCTCTTGTACTAGGGGTGAAACATTTATCCACCTCCATTACAATGTCGGGGATTCTGACTTTGACTGTGTATTTAACTTTACTGGTAAGTTTTATACATTCATATGTTTTTGCTTTGTTTATAGTATCCTTTCAGATAGAAGAACTCTCTTAGCATTGCTTGTAAGGCAGGCCTGTCGGTGATGTACTCCCTTAGCTTTTATTTGTTTGGGAAAATATCTCTCCTTCATTTCTGAAGGACTGTTTTTGAAAAACTATATCAAGAGTATAAAGTTCAGCCTTTTGTCCAGTGTATTCACAGGATTCTGTAGTTACCAGCAACACAAAGACTGGTGTGTGTGTGTGTAAAAATTGGGGTATATACACACACACAAAAAAAAACCCATACATGTATGTATATACATGTATATATGATACATATTATAAAATATATAAGTATATACAGAGTTGATTCTGTTTACTTATGGTAGTGATGTTAAATTTTTTGTCAACTGAAATGCCATTTTCATTATACAGGTGAGTCTACCAATGTCCTTAGAAAACAAACTAGTCTTCTGACTGTTGAAAACGTGCTATTCCGCATGACCCTTTTCCTGTACAATTATTACCAAGTATTCCTTAATTGTCTTGCCTGCCCAGTGTAGCATTTCTCATGCAGTTTTCACCTTTTGAAAAGTGTGAGCTAGCCAGCACTAGCTGAGAAGGGTTTAACATTTTCCTGACTCTGGGTAATGTGATCATAAATTTCTCTGGCTTTCAGCCTCACACAGTGCTGACCACTATGTTTTTTCTTACTCCTTAATTATCTCATGGATCCACAAGTTTAATCACATTTCCATCTTTTCTATAGTTTCATCACACACAATTGATGTTACCTGAGCACTATGCGGAGCAGCCTTATACCCAGAACAGCAAATTTTTTTCTTCTTCTTTTTTCTGGACACATTACATTGTCGATTCATTAACACTGAACTCACAGCCAGTAGCACTATAACTCAGGCCTGAACTAAGCTTCATCTTACACAAACACTTTCTCCATAATGCATATCACAGCCTTCTCATGCTCAGGAACAATAGATACCACTTCAGCCTAATGGTTGAAGTCATTTTAAACAGCTAATCATCACCAAAAAGCACAAAAATATGACACTTATTTAGACTGTGAAAACAACACATGTTTACAGTATAACAGCTGAAACAAGAAGAAAGAGGTTTGCCGGTTCAAGCTATCTGGAAGTAGGAGTGTTGAGCTATTCAGAACATTCAATATTCTGCACTTGTGTGTGAATAATGACAGAAGTTTAGGGGGTGTTGATTTTGGAGTTGCATATAAATTTTAGAGAATAGGCAAATTCACAAAAGTGAAATCCACAAATAATGAGGAGTGATTATGTGTTTGGAATGACAACAGATAGATAGATGATAGATAGGTGGATGGATGGATGGATGGATGGATAGATAGATAGATATATAGATAGATAGGATACACATTTAACTCCTGGAATCAAAGAAAGAGTTGAACTACGAGGCCTAAGAAAAGACATGAAACAGCACAGGGAATCTAGTTAGGGAGAGAACTGCACAAAGTCTCATCAGGTTGTCACCATGAATATGAATCAGATCCATTGATTTTCACTGCCATTGTTTTTTTTTTAAATTGTTGACGCCATTATAGATAGCCCCAATTTTTCCCCCGGTGCCCCCCTTCACCCAGTTCTCCACTGCACCCCTGGCCTTCAGTATAGTGTTGCCGATGTCCATGGGCTATGCGTATATATATGCATTCTTTGGCTAACCTCTTCTACCCCCCACCCCCCATCCCCTGCTCTGAGATCTGTCAGTCAGTTCCACATATCCATAACACTGGTCCTATTTTCTTTGTCAGTTTATTTTGTTCATTAGATTCCATGTATACGTGAGATCATATGGTATTTGTCTTTCTCTGACTGGCTTATTTTACTTAGCATAATAGTCTACAGGTCCATCTCCACTGTTGAAAAAGGTAAAAGTTCCTCCTTTTTTACTGTTGCATAGTATTCCATTGTGTAAATACACCACGGCTTTTTTATCCACTCATCTACCGATGGGCACTGGGCTGTTTCCAGATCTTGGCTATTGTAAATAACATAAAGGCACATGTATTCTTTCCGATTAGAGTTTCAGGATTCTTAGGGTATATTCCCGAAAGTGGAATTGCTGGGTCAAATGGCAGTTCCATACATAATTTTTGGAAGGAAAACTCCATAATCTTTCTCACAGTGGCTGCACCAGTCTGCATTCCCACCAACAGTCCAAAAGCGTTCCCTTTTCTCCACATCCTCGACAGCACTTGTTGTTTGTTGATTTATTGATGGTGGTCATTCTGACAAGTGTGAGGTGATATCTCATTGTGGTTTTAATGTACATTTCTCTGATTAGTGATGCTGTACATTTTTTCATGTCAACAGGCCATTCATATGTTCTCTTTAGAGAAGTGTCTATTTAGATCCTATGCCCATTTTTTACTTGGATTGTTTGTCTTCTTGGTGTTGAGTTGTATAGGTTGTTTATATATTTTAGAAATTACTCCCTTATTAGATGTGTCATAGGAGAATATGCTCTCCCATGTAGTAGGTTCCTTTTTCATTTTTCTGATAGTTTCTTTTTCTGTGAAGAAACTTTTTAGTTTGCTATGGTCCCATTTGTTTATTTTTCCATTGTTTTCCTGCCAATCTTTTTAAGATTCAAATTCAGAAAGAGTCTGGTTGGTCTTGTTAAGTCATGTTCCACTCCTCTGGTCAGGCAAGGACTGGGGACATAGATTGACAGTCACATCAAGACTGCAAGCAATGGACAACAGAGTTACGGAAATAACAGAGTTATTAAAATAAGGTGTCATGAATTTAAGAAAGCAAAACAGATGTGCATTGCACTTCATGTGTCAACTTTGTTAAACTCTTACCAAAGAAAGAATTACATATTTAGAGTGAGATTTACATAGAAAAACTTAAATAACTTATGAGTAATCTATCTGTTACAATTTCATACTGCAGTCTGAAACACATATTTAAGTGCACTGCTTTTCTATTACTACCTGACAAATGACACCAGATCCACAGACTTAGGTGCTTAAAACATCATTAATTTGTGATCTCATACTTTCTGTGGGTCAGGAGTCCAGGAATGACTGGTCTGGCCCCTCTTCTCAGACTGTCACCAGGCTGCAGGGCAGATGTTGTCGGGGCTGTGCTTCATTCTCAGGATCCGTTTTCAAGCTCATGTGGTTATCAGCAGAATTTAGGGGTTGTGTGTGCGTGCATCTGATTATAAAGCTGATAGTCATGTTTTCTTGTCTACTGTCAGCCATTGCTCTCAAATGGCTCCTAAAGACCAGTTGCGCCCCCTTGCCAGGTGGCCTCTCACAGGCCCTCTAACGACGTGGAGCTCACTTCCTCCTGACCTGCAAAATGCAAAAGAATGTCTTTCTTCAGGGAAGGCCAAGGTCTGCGTTAAAAAGGCTCACCTGATTATTTTATGCCTGCTCAGGATAACATCTCTTTTGTTGAACTCAAGAGATCTTAATTACATCTATAAAATATCTGTACTTTATATAACAAAGTTGCATAACTATGGAGTGACCTCCCAACACTTTGTCATTCATATTCTGTTCATTGGAATCAAGCCACAGGTTTGCCCACCCTCAAGGGGAGAGGACAATGCAGGGCATAACCCCAAGGGTTAGGTGGGGAATGTGGGGATAAATCATTGATCGTGGTGACTAAGGGAGTGATGATTCGTTGGCACTAGATTGGGGGTAGGTGATCATTGCCTCTGGTCCTGGTGTCAGCCAGGGTGTCTGAGTTTGCAAGGCTGTGGTCGGTGGGTTCCTTCCAGAGCTGATACATGACTGAGGCCTAGATATTATCTCTGTGTCAATGTAAGAAATGTCCATACCTGTAAGAAATTTTATGAGTTTATTTGAGCCAAACTGATGACAATTGCCAGGAAGCAAAAACTCAATAGATTGAGAAAATACTGCAGAAAATGAAAGGTTTACACCTTATTTTATACATCACAATCAAAAGAAGAGGTATAGGGGGTTACATAAAATCCACTGGTGATAGATTAAAGATTTTGGAGAAAGCAAAGCAAGGAAACCTCTAAGTTTGCCTAAAAATTTAAATGATAGACACATACTTTTACATAGATAGGTACAGCATAGTTAACAGTGAACAATTAATTAGCAAGATAACGATAACAATGAGGGGATGTGGTCTCTACTCTGGTGGGTGTCTGTGCTTTGAGGGGTCCAGAAAAAGGAAATTTGACATTCCAAAGATGTGTTGTTGTAGAGGTATAAAGTAACAACCAGGCTCTATTAAGGTAAAGATTGATTTGTCAGGGAAGGTTTTAGCCTAGCACTGCCCACCATGACCTGCTTTGTGTTAGAAAGTTTTAACTTCAGACTGTACTGTGTGGTTATTTAGGTCTCAGGGTTTGTAAGGCCATCAGGTAAGCCTCCTCTGAGCTTGCAGGTTTGGCATGTGGCTCCTTTTTGTTCACATCTAGTTTGATTGAAACTCCGTCTCTGTGGTCAGCAGGCATGAGGCTTTTTTCCTAAGATGATGCAGTCAAAGACCTCGCTGTCCTGAGGGCTTAATGGTTAATGGAGTGGGTGTACAAGGAAGTCGGAGGCAAGTGAATCAGGGTACTGGATGATGCCAGTTTGAATCAAAGGAAAAAAAGGGGAAAAGGTGATATTATGGAAAGGAAGTCTTTACGAGGCTATAGAAACTGGGTTCAGAGCTGTGATATGATTCATCCAAACAGCTAATCAAGTAAACAAGGACTGTCAAAGCCACAAGTCACACTGAGACCAGATTAGCTCTGGCTACTCCCTACCATGCTATATGTACTACAAACTTCTCTTGAGTTTCTACTCTGCACCTGGCAAGAGGTAAGTCACACACACTGTACCCGCAACTTGTGAGATGGGTACAGGGCAAAGCACTTTCAGGTTTTGATCTTATTATTTTCAGAGACCTTGAATGTAACTCCTCTGTGACACCCCTCATGGCCACAGAGGCACAGCCTCAGATCTCCACATGTAACTGCACAGAAAATTCACTTCTTTAATATGTCTTATTCTCCTTTCGAATTCAGACTGGCCCCATCCAGCACCTGACTCACCTGCCTCCTTCTCCTCAGGTCAATGAGATACTGATCAGCATCAATTCATCTTAGGAACAAAGCCTGGGGTTTGTTGACCACAGAGATAAGGTTTCAGTCAAACTACAGATAATGTCTAGGCCTCAGTTGTGTTTCAGCTCCAGAATGACCCCACTGACCACATCCTTGTGAAACCAGACAGAGTGATGCCACAGCTGACCCCAGGACCAAATGCAGTGATCAACTACCCCCACCCTAGTGCCAACCGATCAGTAGAGATCACAACCCCGACCACGACCGTAACTCCCTTAGTCACCATGACGAATACTTTTTCCCCTTTATAGCCCACCCCCTAGAAGCCATCGGGGACCTGGGTCTTTGAGCCGTAGCTCACTTGTGACTCTGGGTGTGGTGCCAGTTCCTCAATTAGTAAGCCCTTCCTATCTTCCTGCAAGCCCCTGTTTATGTTTCATTGAGCATGATGCACACGGGCAAATGAACCTCTTAGTCTCGTAACATTTCCTCATGTGCAAAATGAGAATAAGGAGACCTACTTTTTAGATTTGAAATAAGATGGTATTAAAATATAAGCTCCAAAGAGGCCAAAATATTTGTTTCTGTTTAGTTAACTACCGTCACTCCAGCGCCTAAAATGTGCTTTATACACATCCAACATTCACCATAGAATAGTTGAATGAACTAAGTTTGCTAATATTTGCTGGAAGATTATAAGACCTTTCAAGTAGTTTAATTTTTAGAACAATTCCAGATGGTGGATGCTATTATTATTGTCATTTTGTGATGAGGAAGTGAGACAAAGATAAGTTAAATAGCCTAAAAGTGATATAAAAATTTTTACTCAGGCATCTAATTTTGGTGGTTAATGTTCCTAATCTCCCATACTGCATCAGTAAAATCTGTAAAGTAAGTACTTAATAAAAGAGCATACTTACTAGTGTATGTGAATTACTGAAACTACAATTTCTGATTCAATAAGGCTAGCATGTCCATTTAACATCAGGGGCCCAAACGATTCTATTTTAAACTTTTTTTTTTGTTCGTTTTTGTAATCATGGGCTAAGAAAAGTCTTTATTCATGTAACGACAACTTTCATGCTTAGAGAAAGGCGATCAATTCTAACATATTTAATAGACTTATATGGACCAAGTCCGTATTTTTAAATATGAGGTCATAAAGTCAAATGCTGTTTCTATTATTTTTTAAAGACAAAAAACAAACTCTCTTTTGCAGGTAATATAAATGAATGCATATGTTGGATCACACTGTAAGACTTTTCTTTACTGTGGACGTGGACAGCAAGGGATTTGTTGTCATGGGCTCAGCCTACCCAAGGTTTTTGCTGGTGAAGTTATAAGCATTTCCATCTCCCACCTCTGGCTTTGAAAACTTATGAGCTAAAGTTTACTAGTTGTCCTTGGAGAATAAAGTGGAAGAAAATAATACGTAAAGGTATTTTAATGTTTCAGAAGAAGTGCCACCACATGCAACTTCATTTTCTAGGGGTAGTTTGAGAACCCTAATCTACAGAAAGAAACAGAAAATAAAGAAGGCTGTTGGCAGCTATTACTCATAGGTAGTTGCTGTGATCCCCCAGTTTCCCAGTTATAGAGTTCGTTCCTCAACCCCTGGCTATGTATAGGTAGTTCAATTATAGATTACAAATTCCCAGCTTTCTAGCAGCTAAACGTGGACATGCAACTAAGTGATTAGGCAATGACATCTGGACAAAAGTTATATGTGCAATTTCTGCTTTAAATGCTTAAAAAATGCAGGTGCCCACAATGGAATGTACTACTTGGCCCTAAAAATGAAGGAAAGCATACCCTTTGTGACAGCATGGATGGACTTGGAAAGCATCATGCTACGTGAAACCAGTCTGTCAGAGAAAGACAAGCACCATATGATTTCACTCATATGTGGAATCTAATGAACAAAATGAACTAACAAGCAAAATAGTGACAGACTCATAGAGAGCAGGCTGACAGCTGTCAGTGGGTGATGGATTGAGGAAAAAAAGAGAGAAATAACTCATAGGCACAGAAAACAGTGTGGTGATTACCAGAGGGAATGGGGTGGAGGGAGGTGGAGGAGGACATAGCAGGGATAAATGGTGGTGGATGGAGACTTGACTTTGGGTGATGGACACAAAACAGTGTACAGATGATGAGTTATAGAATTGTGCACCTGAAACCTGCCTTTTAAAACACTTTTTACATAATTTTATTAACTAGTGTCACCCCAATAAATTCAATAAAAAGAAAAACTTGCAGGTGCCTGCCGTTTAACCCATTTCTTTCTCTCAGGCTAGGATTCAGATGAGAAGGAGAGGCAGATTGACTTTGAAGAAAGAGTTCAACACCCTTAGTCACGACAGAGTAACAGGTTGCAAGGTGTGTGGGTCCCTAAATAACTTCATGGAAAACATACCTGCTCCTGGACTTGCATACTTGAGAGCAAAGCAAGTTTATCATGATTGAATCATGAAGTGTCAAGGTCTGTTTGTCTCAGCAGA
Source organism: Micronycteris hirsuta (assembly GCA_004026765.1). Classification (NCBI taxonomy): domain Eukaryota; kingdom Metazoa; phylum Chordata; class Mammalia; order Chiroptera; family Phyllostomidae; genus Micronycteris; species Micronycteris hirsuta. Next base: position 884 of record PVJI01009817.1, on the reverse strand, counting down.
TTAGATTGTACATGAAATGATATATTTCTTGAACTAAAATGTAGATAACACCATCACAACTACCAAGGACAATGAGAACAGCAACCACTTATTGAACCCTCCTTAGGGCTTGGCTTTGTGTTCTGTGTTTTGAATGCATACTTTCATTTATACCTCAGACAATCCAATGATGTGTATATTATCCTGAGATTTTAATGAAAATTTTCTTAAGCAATCTTCTCTTAGTCCTTAGTCAAGAATTGAGAAAGCTATTGTGAATTGTGCTGCTATGAACATAGGAGTGCAAAGGTTCTTTTGAATTGGTTTTTCAGGATTCTTACGGTATAAACCCAGTAGTGGAATTGCTGGGTCGAAAGGCAGTTCCATTTTCATTTTTCTGAGGAAGTTCCATACTGTTTTCCACAGTGGCTGCACCAGTCTGCATTCCCACCAACAGTGAAGTAGGGTTCCCTTTTCTCCACATCCCCTCCAACAGTTATCCGTTGCTTTGTTGATAATGGCCATTCTGACTGGTGTGAGGTAGTATCTCATTGTGGTTTTGATTTGCATCTCTCTGATGGCTAATGATATTGAGCATCTTTTCATATGATTTTGGGCCCTCCGTATGTCTTTTTTCGAGAAGTGTCTGTTCAGGTCTTTTGCCCATTTTTTAATTGGGTTATTTGTCTTCCTGGAGTGGAGTCGCATGAGTTCTTTATATATTTTGGAGATCAGTCCCTTGTCTGAGGTATCATTGGCAAATATGTCTTCCCATACGGTTGGCTCTCTTTTTATTTTAATACTATTTTCTTTAGCCCCACAGAAGCTTTTTATTTTGATGAGGTCCCATTTGTTTATTCTTTCCTTTATACCCCTAGCTCTAGGGGACATGTCATTGAAGATGT